>JAUYWG010000044.1:632416-695195 GCA_034779775.1 Enteromius afrohamiltoni
TTGCGGTAGACTTGTAGAGTGGAGGAGGTTATCAAGTTTGTATTGTTTTATCAACTCCAAATCATCATGTAACTACAATGTCATCTTCGTTGGAAAGTGTCTCTTCCTCTTTGCTGCCATATTGTTATTCCTAACAAAGGTTAGGAGACCTCTCCAGCACTCTTAAATAATTTAGGAGCTGAGACCTAATTTTAACACTTTGGAACCTCATATTCTTAGGAAAAAGAGTAAAATTATATGTCACAAAGTTACTTTATCAGTGCTGGATTCTAACATGTTTTCTAATGGATTAGTTCTGAACTTATTAAACGTTTCAAGTGTAGCGGTTTTCTAGGGACTCCTGATTGGGAAAACTACAGATGTTTGTGGAATCTGTGTAAAAACAAAGCAAATTATTTTACAAATGCCTTTATCAGGATTTTTTTTATTATTCTTTTACAAAAAGTTTAGATCTTTAATCCATTATCTTTTTATATTAAGTCTCATAATATTCTTTCATCATATCAGTCGAGTTTAAGACCCAACTTTTCCACTACTACTGATCACCCTTTGATAAAGGCCTAGCCACAGGTGTCGTTTTCATTGAAATTTGAAAGGCTTTTGATATGGTCAATCATTAACTTCTTTTCAATAAATTGTCGTCCATTGGTTTAATGCTTACTTGCATAATAGGCATCAGTGATGTATACTAAGGTTTTCAGTCTGATTACTCCATTGTCCCATTGTCGAAAAAGGTGTTCCTAAAGGTTCTCCTCTGGATTTCAAATGTTTAAATTGCTCTGTACATCTGTATGCTGGTGATAATGTTATTTACACCTCTAGTTCTGATCAGTTGCAAGTCCAGAACACTGTACAATCTAATATTAATCTGGTTCAAAAATAGTTTCACAACAATATGCTTACAGTATGTTGAACAACAAGAAGTCTTGCTGTATGTTATTTGGCACATGCCGGTAATTGTTCCTTTTCTTTTGATTCATTTAAATATCTTTCATTTTTGGATTGACCATGAATTTACTTTCAAACCTCACATTGATCATATTGTTAACAGTATTTGCATTTACTCTTTCATTCAATTAAATGAACATGTCAGGTTAAGAAAATAATTAGTTCTCTGGTTATATAACCTCTTATTGATTAGGCCAATATAGTTTATTAAAATACCACTGATACTTATTTGAAGCCTCTCAATGTGGTTTATAACTAACTCCTTGTGTAGGTTTGTGTTAAAGTGTCCATGTTGTACTCGTACTTGTATCAAAAATGTTGTACTCTGTACTCAAAAAAATGATTCATTGGATTAACTCAATTTAATTAAAGGCAGGATTTCCATCCAATGAATATGTGTAGCCCCAACTCAAAAAAATGAATTAATGCGATTGATTTGGGTCAACTCAATTTGATCAAATATAGTTGAACATTTGTTGAACTCAAACAAGCTGTGCCAGTTTGAAAAACATTTCCCCGAAAAATAAGTTAATAGGAAGACATCCTTCTAAGCTGAAAAAAATAATGTTTGATTTACTTAACTTCCAGCAGTAGCTAACTTGTTATGCATAACATAAATTGGTTTTAATATATCCAAGGCATACCTAAAGTATTTAAATTATTACTATAATTAAATAAATGTTAATGCCTGTTAGCAGGTCTCTAAGCACATGCTCTACACTTTACCACAATGGTAACCCCCAAAAACACTAACACAGCAGATGATCTTTTAAATAATAAAAATGATCAAAATTGCAAAAAATGATAAAAATAAAAATTGATAAAAATCCCAAAAATAACATTGTATTTCAAGATTTACCATCCTTATCCAGCCCTGTGCAAAGCATGATGGGAAGGGGAAATCCACTTCCTAGTTACACAATTAAAATCATTTATGTTCTTTCAAAATGAAAATATTGAGCTGAAACGAAACAAAACCGTTTCAAGTTCGTTTAACACAATGCAGTTGTTTAAATAGGGAACCAAACATAATTGTGTTCAATGAAAATATATATTTTTTAATAAACTGAACAGTGTTAGGGAATAATTTTTTTGAGTGCGTCATATGTATGTGATGCTTAGTTGGTTACACCCAAGACGTATTGCTATTGCTATAGGTAATTTATGTTTTCTTATCTCAAATTAACTTGTACATGCTTATAAGTTTTCTTATGTTGATTTTGTTTATGTATGACATCAATTGTTTAGTAATCCAGATGTGCATTGGGATTGGATGAGCATGTCTTCTAGTTGGTGCAAGTATTGTGTATATGTTCTGAATACGTTTGTTTTGTTTATGTTGTAATATATAGTTTTTTCAACCCCCTTGAAAATGAAATGTAACATCTCAAAGGGCTATTCTTTCAATAAATCCAAATGCATGTGCAATCAAACCTCTGCAAATTATTTAGAATGCAGCAGCATGACTGACCTTCAGTGAGTCCAACAGAACTCACATCTCCATTTGCTACCGGGGGTGGGGGCCATTGGCAGATCTTGCAATATATATATATTGTTTATATGAAATAGTTATAATAATTTCCCTACCATTTATTAGGCAAGTTTACATAAAATAATAGGCTGCAAGGATAAACAATAGAACGAAAATATGGCTAATGTATAAAGTGCTTTAAAAAGTATCTTTAAAAAATAATAATACAGATTTGCCTTTTAATAAAGATAAATACTAAATACTAAGTCTTTTTTTTTTTTTGCTTCTCATGGGAGTCCCGATTCCTCCAGCCCACCACAATTCGAGCACTGGCCTGAAGTCTTTTTGTGGCACCCTTGGAAATTTGCTGAGTCCCCTAGTGGCCCCCTGCTTTACATAAGAGCATCCGACCCTCATGGCGTCACGTGACTCCAACAGGGGCGTCCGCGTCTCACGTCACGTGACTGGCGTCGACGGCAGACTCCTCTGACAGGATCTCGTCTATGGTTGTCTCAAGCCCAGGTGTGCAGTCTTTCTGAACAGGTTCGATTTTACACTATTTTCTACTTTATATTACGGTGACTCCGCATCTATCAGAGCGCTGTAGGTGAGCTCGCCGCAGTTGTGATGTTAAATCCCAGCGCGGCTGCTGTAAATCGCGAAATGGTGGCACTGACACAGCCCAGAATAAAGACAGTGTTTGGAGGACGCTTGCCTCTTTTAAAGAATATTTTCTTTTATTCATATTTGACGACGAAGCTGTTGATGAACGCGTTTCTATGGCACATCTAATTTCTTAGCCCAGCATTTCAGTCCCTAATGTCGAGCATCATCATCATCAGGATGAAACTGGCAGATTCGTCGCGTAGCTTTCACTAAAGCCTAAAAATGATCGTTTATTATCAATATCAATCATGCTTTTACATCATTCGCAATGTCCAAAGTTCCACATTGAACATTTGATTTCTGCTAAAATGCTATAATGATCTTTGGCTCATTTACAGTAAAGCACTGGCCTGGTTTCGCAGGGTTTATCCGTCATATCCTTGTCTGGATTCAGGCTCACATTTCCATATGAATAGTGGTTCGTTACATCTAGCAACCATACTGTCCAAACCAAACTGTGCTATATGAGATCAGTCGAAGTGTAGGACGTTTTGATTAATACGTGAATAGTGCTTGTATACTATTCATTTTAATTGAGATTAAGGAATGGACAATTTATATGTATACATCTATCTATCTATCTATCTAAAATTACAAAAATATTATTACAAAAGGCACTCCAAACAGTCTTAGAGAAGACAGATGATTCTTGTTTTATTCTAATGCACTAATCTTGGCAATGATATGTACGTAATTATAGCACATAGCTACTACACAGTGTGTAAAATAATGAGCTTTTTTATTGTTATTTGTTAGTTAGTTCGTTTGTTCGTTCATTCTTTCATGTCAAATGAAAATAGCACACACAAACCCTAATGTTTTCTTAAATCTACACTCTTAAAAATAAAGGTGCGTCACAATGCCATTTTTCTAAATGGTTCTGTTGCACAAAAGGTTCTTTATGGTGAAAAAATATTCTTCAGATTATGAAAAGGTAAAAAAAGATGTATTTTTACAAGAACCTTTGAGTGAATGGATCTTTTAGGAACTAATAATGGTTGTTCTATGGCATTGCTGTGAAGAACCTTGAGCACCTTTCATTTTCAGATTGTAAACGCTCATGTAAATTAGTGGAGAATATCAGGAAGAGTGTACGGAAAAATGTTTCTCATAAGCCCTCTTAAATATGAATAAAAGCATTATTCATGCAGTGTTGTGTTGTGCTTTAAATGCAGTACAAAATACAACACCGACAGTAATCAAAGAATTTATTTAAAAAATCATATAAAAATACTAGTTAATCATTGTTATTATTTAATCAGCACTTCAAGGCAAATAAAAAAGTTGTGTACCTTCCTTACAGAGCTAATTCTGTATTTAGAATAAAGTGATGTGTTTTAAGAGTATAAAGAATAAATTGAGACTGGGCAGCTCTTGATTGCTACTTACTATATTTGCTTAATCTTCGGAATACAATTAAAGAGCCGGGAGGCTTGTGACTGTCCTGTTGACGAAACGTAAAAAGTAAAGTACACTGTCAGGGTCCAGAAACGTATCAAAGACATCGTCAGAATAGTCAATCTGCTATCAGCGGTTCAACCATAACGTTATTAAGCATACGCAAATAGTGTACGCTGTTCTGTGACAGCTGCGACACACAGAGGGACTGTTTACGTTCAAATTAAACACACGTAAATGACATATCCTTGTGTTGCGGCTGACACAGAAGAGCGTACACTAATTGTTTGCAGCAGTGCTCTCCAAAATGGTGCTATGGCAACACTACGGTGCCAAATTTGTTGAATAATGTTGTTGTTTTTGTTTTCTTTCCATACAAAATGTGTTCCCGTTGCTTTCTAACGTTACGGTTGAACCACTGATGGCAGATGGAGAATTCAGAAGATGTCTTTTATAATTTTACTGGGCAGTCAATAGGACAGTCAAAAGCAAAATTGGTGTCCTGAGGATGTATGAAGCTTTTACAGGTTTGGAATGACATGGGGGTAACTAATTAATGACAACATTTTCATTTTAGGATGGAGTAACCTTTAAAGATAATAAAGAACACAAGCATAACAAGTGATACTGTTAAATTTGTATTAAATTTGCATATGTTTTAAAACAATTGGATAAAATAAAATAACTTGATAATGTAAGAAATAAACAGATTTATCCTTCCTGCAACCTGTCTTTGGAGACTGAAAGTTCCCTTAGATTTGTCGCATTTTAAAGGTTGCTAGAATTTTGTTAGATATCTATACCACTTCACTGGCACATCAACGCCAGTAGAAACGCTTTCATTGTCACTTACCAGACACCTTTCGGGCTTTCACAGGTTTTGGAGTCAGAGTGTAATCCAAATGCCAGATTTGAGTTCCATTTTGTACCTCCTGATTGGTTTTATTTCTTGTTATTTTATCTGTCAAAATGAGTCAGCATTTGGAATTATCTTTCAGTGTTTTGATTTTAAGATCCATTCTCTGTGACGTTGAGCTGAGCCTCCTAAGCCTTTCTATTGATGTCATATCTGTGCTCTACAGGAGGTCAGATGCAACTGCTTCTAATTGAGAAAATTACCTCAGAAATGATTAAATAACAATAGCCAATTTGATCTAAAACATTATTTGGCAGCTTCCCTGCTCTGTATGATTTGAAGCTAGTTTTTGTGTATTTTGTTTTGTGTATTCAGCTCAACAACTTTTTTACCAAGGAGGAGAATACTGCTTGATTTAGTATTATTTAGCATTAGAATATCTAGGGGCACAATGAACATTTATCAAATAATGCATTTTTCCTTAATAAAGGGATGCAAGAGAAGGAGACATTCACAAGAAAAATTGTATTTATTAGAATACACAATGTACAGTGGGTTTTTAAATAGTTCCGCTTCAAACTAACTTCAAACAGTTGATCTTAAAAACCTTCATGGAATAAATGTGTGGTATCTAGGTGCAAGTCAAGTCTCTTTTATTTATATAGCGCTTGTAACAATACCGATTGTAGCAAAGCACTAAACATCATCAAGTGCAAGAGCACTATGTATTTACTTGCAACACTCGTATTTATTTAATAATCTTATTAATCAACATCCTCAAGTTTTACTGTAAGAATTCAGCATGTGCCCAGCCATCACCTGATCATATTTTTACTAATAATTTTTGAGAATTGCTTACCCAACCCAACCAATATTTAAATCACTTGCTTTGAACGCCAGAGTCACCATAGCACTCTGGATCACAAAATCAGTCATATATATAAACATTATCATTTTAATAATCTGAAAGCTGAATAAATTATCTTTCCATTGTTGTATGGTTTGTTAGGATTGGGCAATATTTGGCTGAGATACAACTATTTAACAAAAAAATCTAAATAATTAAAAAATCGTAGCAATGCATATTACTAATCATTAATAACTACTTAGCTATTGCTAAAAATATACCCATGCGACTTAAGACGGTTTTGTGGTCCAGGGTCACATATGTACTAGACAACACTATAGCTAGATCTCAAACCTGAAGGATCATTTGCATTGATTTAAATCGTCATATTATCCAGCTATGATAATATGATAGCCTTGATCTATGGTAAAGTACAAAGTAAAGCTACTTTAAAACAGTCTGTATTGTGAAAAGCCGATTTGGCAAGGAATGTGCATTAAGTAAATGATGATAAAATATAGGCTGTAACTATGCTGTAACATAATATATACAATTTATTCCCAACATAACTTGTGTTTCAGCCAGGTCATGTCATTAAAGATGGAAATGGATGCCAGTGGAGTGTCCAGGGTGCCCATATCCGTTCTGCCTGCTGCTGAGGTCAAAGCCACCCTGAAGCCAGAAGCCGATAAACCCCGGTGCTCCAGCACTCCCTGCTCCCCTATTAAAAGTACTGTCTCAGGATACCAGATCCTCCACATGAACTCTAACTATCTAGTGGGCTTTACCACCGGTGAAGAGCTTCTCAAATTAGCCCAGAAATGGTCCAGCCCTGACAACAGCAACACAGAGGCCTTGCCCAGCCCCATTAAAAAGCCTGTGGATTTAAGCCTGCACCGAGCCTCGCGGATTTACAAAGCCAAAAGCCGTTACTACCAACCGTATGACATCCCAGCCATCAACGGACGCCGGAGGCGGCGCATGCCCAGCTCAGGCGACGGCTGCTTGAAGTCGATGGTGAGCGGGGAGCCCAGCAAGGCCTTACACGGGCCTCTGCCCCTCTGCCTGTTGAAGGGCAAACGGGTGTACTCCAAATCCCTGGACTACCTCAACCTGGACAAGATGAGCCTCAGGGAGCCGGCAGACACTGAAGTGCTGCAGTACCAGCTACAGCATCTCAATCTGAGGGGCGAGCGCGTGTTTACCCGCAACAAGACATGAGTTCTCAAAAACGTCCATCTGCCCACAGTTGTCTGGCTGTGATGTAGAGCCTTGATTTTAACCACTCTGATTATAGGCAGTTCACTACTAAAGCAGGGTGACCAAATGTGCCATTTTCCTGGAAACGTCCTGGGCAGGATTTGTTTTGGCATTGCTCATACTTGCTGAAGGTAGTGATCGAAAAGTAGTTTGAGCAATAACATGCAGGCATGCAGGTACGTAATGGACCAATCCTAACGTGTGTGAAGGTGGGATCTACGGAGAACGGTCAAGCGATGCAAGATACGGATAGGTATTAGGTGTGTTTGACTTAAAGTGGTGCTGCTCAGAACGATCAGTTTTGACATCAAAGTACCTTGAGTGGTTCGAAAGTATAAGGAGCCATTTGCTCTGCTCTTTATAGCTTTTATGGTACTTTGATGTCATACACCAATCGGTCTGCACACACAAACACAGCCAAAACCTGAATATTTTAGGCAACATAGAAATCCTAGCCTGGACATATTAGGGCAAAATGGCATGTATGGTCACCCTGCTAAAGCCCAAAGTATACTTTACGTGTTTGACACAATTTTTTTCACCAAAATAGTACCCCTGTACTGCACTGGCACCACCATATTTTTCTTTGTATGCGCAAATCGCGCATGTGCATTGATTACGTTTGGCTCTAATCAGTTGTTCCATAAGGTGGCAGCACCGAGTGTACTTTGAAAAAGCTGCGCCTTACACTGTACATGCACAGATACAAAAGTAAAGTATACTTTGGGCTTAAGGCCCAAACCTTAGACCACTGATCTCGAGGTGAGATAAACCAGTTAGAGGAAACTAAAGGAGTTTTTCGTTCTAAAAGACAAATTCTGTCATTCTATACTCACCCTCATGTTGTTCCTGACATTTTAAGAATTTTTGGAAAAAAGTTTTGCAGCTCTTTTCATACAATGACAGGAAATGTTGGCGACATATGGCTTGTGTTCCATATTCTAGATTTACTAAACATGGCAAGTTAGCATGAGAGCGCAGCCATTCCATAAAGGCACAGATGGTATAGTGGAAGGTTCTGTGGTTGATCTACTGACAAAGTGCACATTAAAGAACACAGACACATGAGCAATACAATCTATCAAGAGCAGTTTAGATGAGCAAATTTTGCAGCCATGCCAAGAGCAAAATGGCTCAAAACATGCATTCTTGTATGTTAAATAATAGCACAAATACCAGTAAATTGATGACTGCAATCTGTATTTTTAATTCTTCCCTCCTACAAATGCATATTCAGTAAGGACAGCCTCAGAAATAACTTAGTCCACGCCTTTTCTGGGTGTCTTTACTTAATCACGAAAGTAGTTATTGCTAAAAGAGGGTTTTCTTTGGCTTAAATCTGGTCCAAAGCTTGCGAAAACCATAAGTTTGTGTAGGGAACTGTCTGAAATTTGTTATGGATATCTGCTTATCGTCTAAAAATTAGATTGTGTTCATTGAATAAAGACTTTATTTTAAGTCCGTCGCACAGAACTGTCAGGAGGCTTGGAATATATCATATGGGTTATAGTATAGACTGTTTATATTCAGTGTTTGGAAGGTTACCTTGGAAATGTAATAGGTTACAGTTACCCTGTTTAAACTGTAATAACTATTTCAATCACATTTTATAGTAATGTAACTGATTACATTTGATGACCTTTCTAAATTTCTAATAAGTGTTTTTAACTGTTTATCATTTTCAAATCAGGCAAGGGTTAACATTACAAAAGCATTCTCTTGTCTTTGAGGTCATTCTGAGGTTAAATGCAGATTAAAGATTAAAAGTAAAAGTAACTGTAATTTAATTACATGCTTATTCTCTCATTAACTGTAACGGATTACAGTTCAATTTACTATGTAATTAAATGACTTAATTCTGTTACATGTTACTGGTTACCCCCAGCACTGCTTATATGGTAGGGCTGCACGACTATTTGAAAAATAAATCTAAATCGGCTTAGTGTGATTGAGAAATACGGCACTGTTCTCATTTACACACAAGCAGCTTATGGTCCAGAATGTAAAAGAATTAAGCCATAAATATTAGTATTGTCATGGTACAGTTACTAAAATGAACATTGTTGTGGCAACTTTATGTAAATTGTGTAGCTCTACAAACAAACACGATGCACCTACAGCTTTACTGTATTTTAATTATTAGATAATTGAAGATGGATTTTCTCTATTAACTGACTTTGTATGAAAAGGAACTGCGTTAAGAAACATTAAAAAATCTTTTTTTATATAAAAACCTGAGGGTGAGTAAATAATGACGTGATTTACTAAACCTTTGTCCACACAACAATTTATTGTAAAACTGTATGTTACAGGGGATTTTAGTGAGGTTTTTCAGGATTAGCAATAAATGGTGTGGCTTAATAGCTAAATTCCTACTGTTATTTGTGAGTTTGTGAGTGTGAGTGTACGCAAAACTCTTAAACCTTTGGAAACGTTGTATGAAAACGGCCGCGCTACATTTAGTCTTCTGTTCTCCCCTAACATCCGATCATACGCTTGTGTTATTCTGCTAACTTTAGTAACTTGTGTCAGGTGAGGATCTCGACTGTTACGCAATCCGGATGATGTTTAACACAGACTCTGATAGGCTTTGTGCAGGAGAGGCTTATCTCTGAGAACCCAAACTAACATTAGCATTGAGAAACCATTAATGGCCTTTTCATTTCTCTAATCAATGTTTTACAGGAGACTCACCGGATCGTTTTAAATTACATTGAATGCTGTGTTATTTTCTGGATGAAATCTTTCTGTTAATGAAGGTTGTGACATTTACTTTGTCCATTTCCCTTCACAATGCACGTGGTTGATAACACTGCTATAAAAACCAAAGTCCAGGGGAACTTGATTAATAATTTTTGAACAGCAGACAATCTTTCATGGTTTCACACGATAAGCACTAGCAACCGTTTATGGAATTTTATTTTGAACAGGTGACAGCTTCCATTTTGCTTTCTATATTTCTTTTTATCATTATGGAAGATATTTGTTCTAAACCTTTGCATTTTACTGTTGCCATCATAATTCCTTAAGATCTTTGTTAGTATTGCAGATATTTCACTTATATTTCATGCTTTTCAAAACTCCTTTTTGTAACCGTTTAGTTGAACCCCTCGTGCATCTTTTTTCTTCCTATATCCTCCTGTAATTTTGAATAATGCTTTGAACTGAATTGCTAGATTTCACCCTTACTATAACCGACTACATTCTTTTGTTTTGTTTCTAATCTAATCGAATCTTGTTGAACTGCCGTATTATTTTAATGTTTCAGTCATCTAACCACAGATGACTGGATGACTGAAAAAATAAAATAATATTTAGGAATATGCTCTAAAAAGCACATTAGGTTCATTCATTTAAAATATTTATTCATTGTGATGTGTTTGTGAGGTTTTATTACAGTATTTCCAAAGTTTTTATTTACATATTGGATTTTTAATTGAACCTTTATTAATTGTTTTGTTGTCGTTTGATTTCCTAACTACATAGTGTTCACATGTATGTGGTAGAAATCCATTGGACCACTGTAAGAAAAAAAAAAACTGGATTAGTGACATTACTGGAACAGTGTGATTTATTATTTATCTTCACAGCGATGAATACAATGCTTAAACTAAAGTGAATGAGATCAAGTCTATTTGCTATATTTAAAAATAATATAAGGTAGGCCTAAATGATCAGTTCTCAAGCATCAAGGAATCAGCTCACTAGTGTGTTCCCAGTCGTGCCAGCAGTCAGGCGACTGATAGTCATTTCATCATTCAGTCTAAGCCAAACTACCAAAAAGTGAGCTGCTACAGTAAGCTGGTTTGCTGTCCTGATTTGAACGTGTTTGGAATAAAAGCTGTAAGGAGATACTACTTCTCGTGTTCGGGCTATCTATGCTATTAACCGATTTTTAGGGTTAGATTTTTATTTATTGTATTTTCATTTCAATTATTTTGTTGTGAATAGCGAAATTCTCGCCAAGAAATATACTCGTACACGTCTGTGATATTTCAGAGCCAATAAGGGTAAAACTTCAAAAGCTTGAAGACCTGTCATGCACTGACAAAGTTAAACTGGTGTATTCTCTATTTATCATGAAAATAGTCATAAAAACTGCTCCTGCCTAGAGGGATACAACCTAATTTGAATATCTTAATGAATAAAAATGCATTAGAAACCACTACTGGCTGCAGTGCCTTCAGTAATACGTAAATGAGTTATTCAGAAGGCATGTCTTAGTTCGTCTTAGAATACTTGAATGCACATGTAATATTGTTCGGTTATCTTCTGTTTTCAATATTTTTAATGCTTAAAATGTTCTTTTACCCTCTGCAGTGTCAAAGTTTAACTTTTGTTTTTGTCAGAGTTTGAGTTTTATTTGATATTAATAAAACACTGTTCTTTGCATTGTGTATTTCTTGCAATGTCTTCCCAAGAAATTAGTGGTGAATGAATGAATGTTATATATGTTGAATGTACGGGGTCAGGGGCCCTTTGCTAAGGGCTGTCTGGTCCCTGTATTACCGGAGCAGGAGCTTGGTTCGCATTGCCGGCAGTAAGTCAGACTTGTTCCCGGTGCGTGTTGGACTCCAGCAGGGCTGCCCTTTGTCACCGGTCCTGTTCATTATCTTCATGGACAGGATTTCAAGGTGCAGGAGGGGGTCCGGTTTGGGGACCACAGGATCGCATCTGCTTTTAGCGGATGATGTTGTCCTGTTGGCTTCTTCGAACCAAGACCTACAGCGGGCACTGGGGCGGTTTGCAGCTGAGTGTGAAACGGCTGGGATGAGAATCAGCTCCTCCAAATCTGAGGCCATGGTTCTCAGCCGGAAAAGGGTGGCCTGCCCCCTTCAGGTTGGTGGGGAGTTCCTGCCTCAGGTGGAGGGGTTTAAGTATCTTGGGGTCTTGTTCACGAGTGAGGGAAGGATGCAACGGTTCAGCTTCTGCAGTAATGCGGTCGATGTACCGGTCTGTCGTGGTGAAGAAGGAGCTGAGCTGCAAGGCGTAGCGCTTGATTTAATGGTCGATCTACGGTCCTACTCTCACCTATGGTCATGAGCTTTGGGTTATGACCGAAAGAACAAGATCCCGGATACAGGCAGCCGAAATGAGTTTCCTCCGCAGGGTGGCTGGGCGTTCCTTTAGAGATAGGGTGAGGAGTTCGGTAACTCGGAAGGAGCTCGGAGTAGATCCGCTACTCCTCCACATCGAGAGAGGCCAGATGAGGTGGCTCGGCATCTGTTCTGGATACCTCCTGGACAACTCCCACCGGTAGGAGACCCGGGGACGACCTAGGACACACTGGAGGGCTATGTTTCTCGGCTGGCCTGGGACCGCCTCGGTGTTCCCCCGGAAGAGCTGGAGGAAGTGTCTGGGGAGAGGGAAGTCTGGGCGTCCCTGCTTAGACTGCTGCCCCCGCGACCCAGCCCCGGGTAAGTGGAAGATGGTGGATGGATGGATATCTTAAGAGAGTTGATTTTCATCAGAGAAATCTGAAATATTGGCTTGTCTACACTCCTCAGAGTTTTCTGATCGTATTAGAAGCATGTGTAAATGCCCTTTGAGATGACTTAAAGCCATCCCTTAAAGACTAACCTTTCATAAAGGCCAGAAGAGGGCCTCAGCAAACTTTCTAAAGGTTTGCAGGATGACATAAGTGTGTCAAATTAATAATGTTATTTAAAATAAAATGGCAAACACATACAATTAAAATGTAAACTGACATTTTTCCTCCTCAATAATTATGTTTAATTGTAAAGCATCAAATGTGAGCTGTATTTAGGCTAATGTAAAGCAAAAGCATTCTTCCAAATATTATTGGTTTAATAATTCTTATCTGGAAAGATAAAAAAAATAGAATTTATGAGACAAAGGTATTGTTAGCGATTTTCTCTTTTGTTCAGTTAAATCAACAGTTTTTCAATAAATTAAGAATATCTGAAATTATGTGCTCTGCTGCTGGGCTAAAGGACAATAAACAGCTTGATAATGAAAAATTATAATTTTCTGTTTGTTGACATAGCATGGTTAGATGCAGATGATTAATATAATTCTTGGGTGACAATTTTAAATTTTAAATATAAAATTATTTTATTTTTAAAATAAATGAAACATAAATGTTGCGTTTTGAACAAGTGTTAACTTAGATATCATTAAAAACATTTTACTTTAGTTGAAGCATTTGTATCATTTCTCACATGCTGGTAAGCCTATACCTCGATTGCCATCTCATGCATTTGTAAACAAAACAATTTTTTTTTTTGTATCTGCAATCCTACACTATGGCATTGGAACAGCATGGTGGTTTTTTGTGTATTTTTAATTTATTTTTAATTTTCGTAAAACATTTTGAAGTACCATTGTGTATGAAATATACCATATAAATGCATGTTAAACTAAAACGAATACAAAGATGTTCTACTGGTCTTCTAAGTAGTGTAAATACACCACATATACCATACTACATATTCCATGCATAAATGCATGTTTTGCATTTTATAATTGTAACTCGTTACATTATATTTATTTCCACTTGATGCATATTGATGCATCTTTGTGTTAATCCTGTTGTAAGTAAATAACAAATTAGTCTGTAGAATGTGAGAATTAAAACTTAGAAATAAGATAAATAATTGGTTTTCACTCATCATTTTTCATGATGTGCAACACTTCTGACTTTGTAAAGGCTTTCTTAAAGGAACAATGGAAACCAAATGAAATGTAGGTCAAATCACATGACTCACATGACAATAGTGTGCAGAGCCCCTATAGTCACTTCTGTCTGTCTCAGTGTTTTTCTTCGTCTTTTTGTTATTCAAGGTGCAAATGAAGTTTGACAAGCAGGACATATGCTTACGACTCTACTCTCATTTCTAAACTGTGCATTAGCCTTGCAATATTAGCAAGACTACGTAACTTTCCAATTTACCTTATATTTGATCAACTGAAAGCAAAAGAACAAGCACATGCAAAACAAAACAATTGTTGAACAGTTTTCTGATTAAACAAACTTTGATTTTTTTTATCATGTAATTTGATTGTTTTTTAAGTAAGATTAGTAAAAACAGTAGATTGAGTTTTACTACTTGGTTGTGTATGTAGAAATATTTGCACCTTAAACAGTATGATAATTTATAACCTGGACAGTTTAGATCTTGTCAATGCTGAAAATTATGCTCTAAAATTATAAATATTAGAAATAAAATATATCTTAATTTAAAGTTCATTAACTGTACTGCAGTCTTTAAGGGAGGACAAGGCAATGTTTGCTCACTGTACACTGATATGACAATTTACTGTGAAAGTAAATCACTAAATCCATGGTCTATTTTACAAACTTTTCTTTCTTATAAATGATGAAAGAAGAACTAAATAAATAAATACCTTGCTCTGACACATCTTAAATCACGTCGGTGTCATTGTTCTGCGTTAAGATGCTCACTGTAATACTTTCTTATAAGGCATTTTTGTAAAAGTAGCTTAAATATCTTAATTTAACTAATGCCTAGTCCTGGCTAGTCCTGGCTAAGCCCCGTTTGTGAAACCGGGCCATAGTGCTGTTAAATTTTTTAAACAGACTTTAAGAGTCACAAAAAATTGCTAAATATTTTTAGAGGTGTAAGGTGCTGTCCATCGTATAACCAACTGGGTTGTTGTAACAGACTTAGAAAATCTTAGAGGTACAAACAGAAAAACTGTTAAGTCAAAATTGTGTGTGAAGTATTATTATTATGTGTGTGTGTGTGTGTATATATATATATATATATATATATATACTACCATAAACAATTAGGGGCCAGTAAGATATTTAATGGTTTTAAAGATGTTTCTTATGCTTATCAAGGCTGCATTTATTAGATACAAAAACTGTAATATTGTGAAATATTATTTCAAATTAAAATAACTGTTTTCTGTTTGAATATATTTTAAAATGCTGAATATATTTAATGAATATATTTTATGCATTCTAATATGCTGATTTATTACTAGACATGTTGGAAATGTATTTTTTGGAACCTGTGATGTTTTTTTTCTTCTTTTTTTCCTCTTCTCAAGATTAAATGAATAAATAACAATTAAAAAAAACATATTTTTTTTACCAAATATAAAACATTTCTAAAATGTGAATCTATGCTGCGACTTTTTTGTTCATTTAATAGATCCTTGGTAAATAAAAGTATTAATTTCTTTCAAAAACGAAATAATAAAAATGTACTGATCCCAAACTAATGAACAGTAGTGTAACAGTAAACTACTGTAAAAGTAGTTTTGAACATTATTATCCATTTTAAATAAATGCTTCTCTTTTTAATATTTGAATGATCAAAGAATCCTAAATAAAACTATTAAGCAACTGTTTCCAGCACTAATAATGAAGAATCAGCATATTAGAATGATTAATAAAAGGTCTGAAAGTGATACTGAATACTGGAGTAATAATGCTTTGTATCACAAGAATAAATTATATTTTAAAATATATTCACACAGAAAACAGTTCACAATATATTCACAATATTACAGTTTTTTTCTGAATCTTTAGCCATGATGAGTAGAAGAAACTTCTTTAAAAACCATAAAATATTTTAATGACCCCAAATTTTTGAACAATGTATATATATATATATATTATTGTCATTTTTATTGCTAAACTGGAAGATGTACCCATATAACATAACCCATAACACATGTAGAGTTATCAAATGTATTAACAATTACAAAACAAACAACCAAATTAACAAATACATATAAAGTGTGTAACAAATCATAGACCTTTGTTGTCATCAGTTGATCTTATTGCTTAAAAGCTTTGTTTGTATTTTATAATATTGTTGTTTAGAAAAAGCAATGTATGGCAAAACTATGTCTGGTCCCTCCCAATCAAAACAACAACAAACAAAATTAATCAAGAGTCAACAGAAATTCATTTTTCATATAGACACATTTTATTGTGCTAGTCATACAAAAAGATGTGAGCAGTGAGTCAACCCCAATCAGAAAATGTTGAAAACTTGAAAGAGTGGGAATTGATCCCATAAATGTTTGTTTATGGATTGAAAATTTGCCAAACAAAATTAAAAAGTTCGTTAGATTTGTAGGCGGAGTCAGAGTAACAAATAGTATTTTAAAGTGGACTTTCCCCTCTTATTAGAAAGAAAATCGTTATGAGGCAACAACCACGTTCTTCCCTTAATCCAAATATTGCTCGTGCAGTTGCGCGGGAGAGCGCTGACGTCACAGCTCAGGCTTTCGCTCTCTCTGTGTGCGCGAGCGCGTCATGGCGGAGACCGGCTGGTGTAGGATTTACAGCTGAAATATGCCTGCTTTTCCATCTGTTTCCCGGCACATGGAATACAAAACATTGCCTAGCGTCTAAACCCAAGACACTTTCGACCGTGGAGGGGTAAACTCGGAATCCCATATCTCAGAATAAAGTCTAAGAGTGTTTTTGTGGAGTTCCCGAGCGGCTATCAGCAGAAAGAACCCAAAGCAGCGCAGGGCAGACAGGTAATAACATAGAAAAACATCTTCAACAGGACTGCTCTCTTTCGAACATCGAGATTGTCCTGGCTGAGAAACCCGTTCTGGCTGGGTATTAATTGGTAGATGTCTGTATGCGGTTCTCGATTTTGTATTTGGCAGTTTTAAGGGCTAATGAAAACAAACTGAGCGGCGGATCCTCAGAGGCGCAGTGCGGGAGTCAACAACGGCGTGATGATCAGACAATATTACACTGAAAACAGCCTAAATTAATACGAAAGCTCCGATAATAGACCAAAACCCACGAGTTAACTGGTATAGCGGTTTGTTTTAATTGCTTAAGACGAGCCAGCTGAATTCAGAGCAGAATGTCCCATAAAAATCAAACTCAAATTGAGTGAGGCTGCTCGTTTAGCTTAGCATGCGATATAACTGGCTAAACAAACAAAAAACAAGATAATTGGGAGGATTCTCAACAAATATGGGTGTTTCTATATTATTAATCTAATCTAGATTATACATTAGTGTACTCCAGTAGTGTGACTCTGTTAGCGACCGGTAGCCAAACAGCTAACACACGCTTCTCTTTTAGCTGTAGCATGCTAAGCTAAGTTAGCCTGTCCTGCTACGACAGAAAGAGACTAATGAAAGATTTGAAATGTAGCGCCAACCCAGCACTGCTAATGGGGCAAACGACCAAAACATGGTCTTAAAATGTGTTTTTATGACACGAAACGTGATTTTTAGTCCGAATGAACGTCTCGACGGCGGGTATTTGTAAACACCCCTAGATATACTGGTGACCCGAAGGTATTCCGTACCTGTGCCCGAGCATAGCGCTGCTTCAGGGCGCCGCGCAGCTCAGGAAAGTCCAAGGCGTTTTAGGCCTGAACACTAGAGGCCTCTGCGGTTAACATTACACGGATCACTTTCATTCATTAAACAGTACTAAATATTTTGCTTTACATAAGATTTCTGTACGATTCTGTAGATTTTACTTGGAGACAAAACTTGGTTTGCCGCTAAAGTAAATGTAACTGTTAGCATTTTTCTGTTATTGGTGTAGTGTTTTGAAGAGGGAAAGTAGATAAGTAATCCTCTCTAAGAAGCATTTACTGGTATACAACATTAGGACCGCAATATTGAAGAATAAGCCGATAATATACAGTATGTACGCAAACAATTTGTTACCAGTTACAGTTTTCTACACCGAACACGTGTATTTCTGTTACTGTGTTTACAATGGCAAACAGAATGCATAGCTTTCTATATAAATACTTTTACTGTAATATTTCTGAAAACCGTCTGTTAAATTGTTTTAGCAGTGTTGTTTTGTTTTTCAGATTAGTCTTTTAGAAAGAAATCAGTAATGTTTACTGGCAAACATAAGAAGTCACCTTGATTAAAAAAAAAACATTCCATTTGTCGGAATGTTCTAATCACAACCTAATTTGCTTTTTTAGGTGAGCTGCTCTTAAGTGGCGCACAGACTGCAAGGATCTCATCAGGGACTAATATTTAATATTTGATTGCGATGGATGGACGCAGTGAGGATGAAAGTGTCAGCAACAGCAGCGGAGAGTCCAGGTAATAATACATTGGTTTTGATGTTAACAAATTTATAAAGTAATTTGTCTGATAATGAAAATTTTGACATTGTCGAGATTTGCATAGATTACAATCCGATCCCTTTTACTTTTGATGTATCGCCAGCATCTGGTGTTGACATGGTGTTTGACAGCAGAGCATTGAATTCTGAACTTGTACTTACTCAAGCTGTTTGTTTTTCAGTGTTTTTCTTTTTTTATTCTGTAGTCGATGTAATCCAGGTCATTGTGGTTTTAAATGTTTGCTGAAAGTGATAGACTTAAATTATCAGTAAATAATGAATAACATCATACTGCTTATCATCTTACATGCACAGTGTGATATGTGACATATAATTAAGTAGATAAGTGCTGTTTTATTACGTTTATTAATATTGAACATTTTTTTAAAGTGACATTAACATTAACATAGTTTTGCTAGCAAAGTTTAAATGTTAAAAGTGTAAAACCATGTTTAACCAATTTACTTTTTCTAATGCTAGCTTGTAGCAGTACTGTTTAGTTGAGTAGTCTCACAAATCCCTAGTATTAATTCATCAATAATCTAGAGTAGAGTAACCTGTTTTTTTCACTGAATTAGTATGCATTGCCATTAAAAATGCCACATATACTTTTTTGACAATTATATTGTCTATTCACAAAAAATGCTATCAAGTAGTATCCTGCTCAAAATGACCAGCATTTAATTGTGTGTTTTTGTGTCTCAGTAATTCAGATGATGAGTCTGGGTCAGGATCGGGTTCTGGCTCGGGCTCGAGTTCAAGCAGTAGCAGTTCTAGCAGTAGCCAATCAGGAAGCAGTGACTCAGGAAGCGGCTCGGATTCTGGAAGCCAATCGGACTCGGACTCTGGGAAATCCAAGGAAAAGAATGATCAAGACAACAAAATTGATGGAGCAGCGGTAAATCATAAAGCTTCTGTGTAAAGTTGTCAGACGCAAGGGGTAGTGCACTGTAAAGCCCACATGAAATCAAAACTGATTAAGTTAGTAACATTTCTGTCAAAGCACAGGATGAGACAACTGGCAATAAATGAAACATTACGTTTACAAAATACGGCGAACTTAACTGTACCTTGCATGGTTGTGCACTTTGCTTTTCTTATCCGTTTAAAAATATTGGCAGATTGATAAGGGCACTAAATCGTATAGTTCTTTCAATTGTAGTTTGTTTGGAGAGATTTTTTCTTTGCCAAAGCAATAGCACAAAACACAATGTTAGTGTGAGAGGTTTACAAATGTTTTTGGTTCATTATGAAGCTGTGGCGTGTGCCAGATTTTAGCTAATTAATGTGAAACACTGAGTAGGCACTTCACAGGGTTATGGAATGGAACGTTTGTTTGAAAATGTCCCTGTTGTTGTAATTCCTTGTAGTTTTGGAAGTCCAATCCCAGTATCCTGACAGTGCAGAGGTCAGCCATGCTCAGGAAACAACAGCTTCAACAGCAGCAGCTCCAGCAGCAGAGCTCCTCAAACACTGGCTCAGATGAGGTATTTGCTCTTACTGCATCACTGAAAATAAACTCTGATCACAAAAATGATCACAGATTTGCAAGATTGTCCAAACACCTCTGTTTATAAGTGTGTCTTGTGTTCTTACCTGCAGGACTCTTCCAGTAGTGATGAGTCAGATGATGAATCAAAGAGCAGGAGTAAAGGGTGAGTCTGTCTGTTTGGAGTGGTAACTACCTGCGTTGGAACATCATATGAGATGACACTCTTGCTCTACATTTGGTTTACATTAACCCTGACGTTCTATGTGTAGGTCTGGTTCAGACTCTGACTCGGGCTCTGGTTCAGGAAGTGGCTCGTCTGACTCTTCAGCAGAGGAGGAAGAGAACAGTGACGAGTCAGTGTCAGACTATGAGCCCAGTCACAAAGTCAAGAGCAGAAAACCTTCAAACAAGTATGCATTTTACCTTTATTTTTTTCACAATAGTCTTACAGGGCCGGTTTCCTGGATAGGGATTAGATTAAGCCAGGACTAGACCTTTGCTAATTTAGGACATTTAAGAATTTTTAGAAACATGTCTTACAAAAATGCATTATCTGTGAGCTTTTTAAGACCAAACAATGACAATATCTCAGTGCAAGCTTTCTCCAGTTTAGACAGCTCTTAACATTTATGTTAATCTAGGACTAGTTTTAAACCCTGTTTGGGAAACTGCCCCACAATGTTTAGTAGGGATGCACCGAAATGAAAAACAAAAAGCCAAACAAAACACCAGGCCGAATACAGAACCCACTTTTTTCTTATCATTGCAAAAATTAGCCACAATGTGCTTTTTACTGTTTTGTCTAGCTATTCAAAAAAAAAAGAAGCTGTTTACTTAACACAAAGGTTTTTTTAAATATACCTATAATGCAACAAAGCACAATTTAATTTAATAATAAGTTAGAAAAATTCTATTTCTTTTGCAAAAGAAAATTCTTTCAAAACATTTACAGATCCTAATTTGAACACTTATGTGAATGTTATAATAAATGTGTTAATAGAGCTATTGTAATTTATATTATTATTGGCTAAAAGCCGATACATCGCAAGCTTGTGCAGCATTGTTTGAACATGCTATCTGTGCATATTAGAAAACATAATGGTCTGCAGTTTATTTCCTAATTGTTTGAGGCCATTTCATGAATTCAATCATCATACAGTAACCAGCGGACTCTCTCACTGCCACCCTGGTTTCCTAAAGTCAAATAAGATTTGGCTGTGACTTATAATGAGTAATTGATTTGAACTAAACTTAACCATTGTTTACATTTTTTATTTGCATTTTTTCTCCACACATTTTGACTCTCATGAAGCCATTTTTAGTTTTCTGTTGTTGAATAAATCTCTCAGATATAAATTATATTATCTGAATAAATTATCTGATCTCTCAGGGCTACTGCCAGGAATGGCAAAAATAACAAAGCTCCCAAGAAGAAGCCCTCCCGCTCCTCTTCAGATGAAGAGGATGATTATAATAAAGCTCTAGCAGGACCTCGGCGGCAGGCAACTGTCAATGTGAGCTACAAAGAAGATGAGGAACTGAAGACTGACTCAGATGACCTGGTGGAGGTATGCGGAGAGGACGTCCCACCACCAGAGGAGGATGAATTTGAGACACTGGAGAGAGTTATGGAAATGAGGATAGGCCGTAAAGGAGGTAAGAACAAAAAAAGTACTTTTTGTACTTAATAACTGTTCAGACTCTGACTTGAATGAATTCCATTCAATGAGCAAGACTGCAGGTTAAGCTATGTGGAGACTGTCATCTGTGGAGAAAAATTTATCAGACATATGTTAAATTGTGTGCTTGTTCTTTAACAGCAACTGGGGCTGTAACCACGGTGTATGCAGTAGAGGCAGATGGAGACCCCAATGCCAACTTTGACCCCAACAGACAGCCAGGAGAGGTGCAATACTTGATGAAATGGAAGAACTGGTCCCACATTCACAACACCTGGGAGACAGAGGAGACACTCAAACAACAGAATGTTAAGGGCATGAAGAAACTGGACAACTTCAAAAAAAAAGAGCAGGAGAAAAAGAAATGGTATTATTCCTTAAAGACACTTAATTTCCTTTTGGGTAACGTGGCTTTCAATGCTAATTTGTTCTTACATTGTCGCCCGTAGGCTCAAATCTGCCTCGCCCGAGGATGTGGAGTACTTCAACTGTCAGCAGGAACTCATGGATGACTTGCATTCACAATATCAGCTTGTGGAAAGAATCATCGGTGAGAGGAAACTGCCTCCTAATGTCTTTGTTTCAGTCTGTTGTTGGGAGTGTTAATTTACCTTTTCTGTTGTCTTAATCTTGCAGGGCATTCAAATCAGAAGTCTGCCGCAGGTTATCCAGATTACCTTTGTAAATGGCAGGGGCTGCCATACTTTGAGTGCAGCTGGGAAGATGGTGCTCTTATTGCCAAAAAGTTTCAAAAGTGCATTGATGAATACATGAGTCGCAATCAGTGCAAAACCATTCCCTCCAGAGACTGTAAGGTAACGGCAATCGACGCCAGTCATCTCAACTAGTAAATGAAATGGGCCACTCTCCAACCCATTAAATGTTGGATTTTCTTTAGGTTTTAAAACAGAGGCCACGGTTTGTACCCATGAAGAAGCAGCCTCACTACATTGGTGCGGATGGATTGGAGCTGCGAGATTATCAATTGGAGGGTCTGAACTGGATGGCCCATTCTTGGTGCAAGTATGTCTGTTTGCTTTTTCATAATAGACATCACCCTGGTTTCCTTGATAGATGGATTGCTGCAGTTGTGAATTATTTCATTAATCTCTTCATCACTCATACTTTCCAGAGGAAACAGTTGCATCCTGGCAGATGAGATGGGTCTGGGCAAAACCATTCAGACCATCAGCTTCCTCAATTACTTGTTCCATGAGCACCAGCTTTACGGACCGTTCCTTCTGGTGGTGCCTCTGTCTACCCTCACATCTTGGCAAAGGGAGATTCAGCTGTGGGCTCCTCAGATGAATGTTGTGGTCTACCTGGGAGATATCAGCAGCAGAAATATGGTACAATTTAAAAAAAAAAAAAAAGCTAAACTGAAAAAGTAGGTTCTAGGATTCTTGCTCACAAGAACTGTAACGCCAATCTGTTTGTTGTTCAGATCCGGACACATGAATGGATGCATCCACAGACCAAACGACTGAAGTTCAACATTCTGCTTACTACATATGAAATTCTGCTGAAGGATAAGGTACAGCTTGAGAAGAAAGCCAAGTTTAAAGAGCACCTATTTTGCCCCTATTCATAGGGTGTTAAATAAAGTATTGGGTTTTCCCCAGAAGGTGTCTGTGAAGTTCAGCTCAAAATACTCCACAGATCATTTATTTATAAAATTTTGAAAATGCCTATTTTGAGTGAAATCAGAAGTGCGCTGTCTTCATGCATGCTGCTTTAAATGCAAATTAGCTACTCCCCGCCCCCCTAAATAGTGTGCTTTTACAGCTCATACACCAGCTCTCATGCATTTTAAAGCCAAATTAGGTTAAACCTTTTAATATACAGTTTCTCAGAGCATACAGAAAGCAGCTGTTACATAGCATGTGAGTCACAAACTAGGTTCTCTTTCATGACTTATTATACTTAAACTGTCGAATACACAAATTTGTTAAAAACATAATTTGCATATACACATTCTATATCTGTGAAGGTAAACAGCTGGAGTGAAATGTTTGTTACATCGTTTTATGTTAGATTGGCCTATTAAATGACAACACCTACTGCTAGTCTACGCTGTTAATATGAACCAAACAAAAAAAAAATCACTGCTCTTGAAAGAAAATTTTTTGTAGCTCTCAGAAGAACTTAAATGCTAATTTTAAATGTGTGCGTTTCACTCAGGGCAGGGTTATAGGTGGTTAAGAGTTATGGGCGTCACATTCTGAAAACGGCTTGTTCTGAGACACTGCTTATGATTCATTGTGTTTAAAGGGGTTTGTGTTTTAATTTTGTCAGACCAGAGAGCTCATTGTTAAACTTTCTCTTGCAGTCTTTTTTAGGAAATGTGAACTGGGCGTTCATTGGCGTAGATGAAGCTCATCGGCTGAAGAACGATGATTCGCTCCTCTACAAGACTATGATCGAGTTTAAGTCCAACCACAGGCTCTTGATCACAGGCACACCCCTCCAGAACTCACTCAAAGAGCTCTGGTCTCTACTACATTTTATTATGCCTGAAAAGTACGTGTGCTCTTGTCATATCAGTTCAATATGTAGCCTCAGACTTCATTGTTGCGGTGCTACTATTTGCAAGTGAAGTTTTTTTCATGTGGGTTTTTTTTGTAGCACATGTAACGCTTTTGTGGTTTGTTTTAAACTGTCATGGCTAAGTAGCATAGAGAGAAGAGTTAACCACATTCTTGTATCAGTGTATTACAATGTAGTAGTCCCTGAAGGGCTGATATAATCTGGCATGTTTGTAGATTTCACTCGTGGGAGATGTTTGAAGAGGAGCATGGCAAAGGCAGAGACTCTGGCTATACCAGCCTTCATAAGGAGCTGGAGCCCTTCCTGCTGCGCAGAGTGAAGAAGGATGTGGAGAAATCTCTGCCTGCCAAGGTGGAGCAGATCCTCAGGGTAGAGATGAGCGCGGTTCAGAAACAATACTACAAGTAAGACAGCATTTAAAGTAAAGTGATGAGTACTATAGAGAGTGACTGCACAAGCTTTTACTAGATCGCATGGAAGAAACATTGTACTTTATTCATGGAAATGGTCGTCACTCTATATACTAACAAATGGTTCTGTTTAAAGAAAATCTACCTTGGTTCTATAATTCCTATTTATATCCAATCTTTTTTTTTGTTCAGGTGGATCTTGACGAGAAACTATAAAGCCCTGAGTAAAGGCACTAAAGGAAGCAAGTCAGGCTTCCTCAACATCATGATGGAATTGAAAAAATGCTGTAACCACTGCTACCTCATTAAATCGCCTGAGGACAACGAGTTCTACAACAGACAAGAAGGCCTACAGGTGTGTTTTCACTCTGGTGAAAAACACTAATTAGTCAAAATTGTAATAGTCACATATATAACTAGGTTATAAAAAGGTCACAAATGGTTTGGTTAAAATATTTACAGCAATATTTTACAGCAAAATGATTTATTGCTTATTTAACACGTTTAACAACATTGCTTCTAAATTCCCTAAAGAGACTATGTGCTTCCATAAGAAAATTTAATGTAAAAGAAAACATTCGCATGCAGCATGCCCACTGGTTACCAGTTGCACTTTGTTTCTCCTGCACACACAAACGTTTTTTTTTTTTTTTTTTTTTTTTTATTAGCAATTATTGGTTTGACAACATATATAGAAATCACATTCTAAATTAAAATTCCCTCACTAAGTGTCACTGAGCAGATATCCTAGAAAATACCTGTGTGGTGGAATTTGAATCTTGTGCTTTAAGAGCTCCTTATTGAAAGGGCGAGTAGAGATCTTTTCAAAAGCTCTTGCTGGAGGAAAAACCTGTCCTGCATAACCACAGCTAACCAAAACTATATACATTGTCTGCAGCACCTTATTCGCAGCAGTGGGAAGCTGATTCTTCTGGATAAACTGCTGGTTAGGCTGAAGGAACGAGGGCACCGTGTGCTCATCTTCTCCCAGATGGTTCGGATGCTGGACATCCTAGCTGAGTACCTGAAGTACCGGCAATTCTTTTTTCAGGTGATGGCAGTACTCTGGCGTTAAATGCACTGTTTGTTGATCAGGTGTGACTTATGGAAGTGTTTGTGTTTATAGAGACTGGATGGTTCTATAAAGGGTGAGATGAGGAAGCAGGCATTAGATCATTTCAATGCAGAGGGTTCTGAAGTAAGTGTGAAATTCTGAAAGTGTGAAAAATTATTAATGGTTCAAATATTCATTCTGGTGTTGATTTGCATTATCCTTGTGAATTTTAACGTTTCACTATATGATCTGGTTAAATAATTTTGGTGCAGTGCATATTTATTAAAATAATGAAGTTAGGCTTTCGGTTTACAAATTGTCAGTGGATGGAATTTATGTATACTCTTTAAATGTTACAAATATAAAGTGTAATTTGCTGATTGGGGTTATCTCTTGCAGGATTTCTGCTTCCTGTTGTCCACACGAGCAGGTGGTCTGGGCATTAACTTGGCCTCTGCGGATACAGTGGTCATTTTTGACTCCGACTGGAACCCTCAAAATGACCTGCAGGCCCAGGCCAGAGCACACAGGATTGGTCAGAAAAAACAGGTCAGTCTCCACATTAGCATCAACTCCACACATTTACATGCAGTCAAACCAACATATGTTACATGATGTTACATGATGATGAGTCAAAACCTTAACTGGCATATCAGTTATGTAGTGCATGCTGGCTTAATTGCATGAATATTGATTAGAGCTGCACATTTTGCAGTGCAAATAGCAGTATTATTTTATTCTCTTATTTTATTTTAATCAGATTTTTGAATGCTTGAGTGCACACACAAAAATCAATAATGCTCAGAAAAGACTTGAGTTATAACTGAGGGACCTGGCAACAGTATTCATTACATCGTAACTTTCTTTGCACAAAATAAACTGTACATTTATTCTTTATAATTTTAGTGTAGTTCAGTACTGTAAATATGTAACATTCTCTTTCAGGTAAATATATACCGTCTGGTGACGAAGGGCTCGGTAGAAGAGGATATTATTGAGAGAGCCAAGAAGAAAATGGTATTGGACCACCTTGTTATTCAGAGGATGGACACCACAGGAAAAACTGTCCTTCACACGGGTGCTGCTCCTTCAAGGTACAGCTACCTTGAGAAACGCTTTTTTTATTTTTAATTGAAATTGAAAGTTGAAATTTTGGTATGTGTATATATAAATGGTGTGTTATTGTTGGATTTCCTGCAGTTCCACTCCATTCAACAAGGAGGAACTGTCAGCCATCCTGAAGTTTGGTGCTGAAGAACTTTTCAAAGAGCCAGAGGGAGAGGAGCAGGAACCTCAGGTCTGTGGGGTTTAACACTAGGGCTGGGCGATTAAACTGGGTTTGGACTGTTGTCCGTTTTGTGATCATGTGACATTACTGTGCTGTAGCATCACGAATGCTTGTCACTTTAAGTGCTGTGTTTTTAAAAACAAGTGATTGATTTGAGTGCAATAAGAAGTGTAATTTTTAGAAGGGGTGTAGGGCTGCATGATTAATAGAATACAATTGTCATGCACATTTTGTCAGTAAAGCCAGTTCTGTAAGTGGTAGTTAATCTCCATCACCTGCTTTCAGGTGATGCAGCGTTTACTACACAGCTGTAACAAGCTACGCAAAAAAAATCACAGACATAATCGTATGATTAAGAAACCTTAAAAATAATTAGTGATAATGACAACAGTTTGCTTCTGTCTAATTTTGATTAAAATTTAGATTTATCGTGCAGCTCTAAAGGTGCGCACTCTGAAAGCTGGTTTGAGAACACACATAAAGCCATTATGAATGAGAGTAGTTTTTGTTTCATTTATAACATACAGTTTTAGTATTTTTAGTGCTTGGAGTTTTTCAAGTAGGTCTATATGATTTCTGTCTCTGCTGTTGTAGGTTGTTTTTTTTTTTATTGCTTGTTGTTCCTTCTGTTCTTATTTTATCGCTCACTGTTTCCTTGTCACAGCTTGAGTATTTTTTTTTCTTGCGTTATTTAGGCTAATATTATTTTTGCAATATTGAAGTTGATTGTGGGAAAATAACGTAAGAAAAAAAATACTCAAGAAGGGTTCAAGGGTTTCAAATATTTTGATGTCATCACACCATGCAAAAACAACTGTGCCAGTTTTATGATATAAAATGACATTATCATACTCTCATTTTCACACAAGTTTTTTGTCATATTTCCCACTCCTATTTATCACACTGTATGGATATGAGCTTCTGTGCATAAGCTAATGTTTAATATTCTTGTTGATCTGGTAGGAGATGGACATTGATGAAATCCTGAAGAGAGCAGAGACCAGAGAGAATGACCCTGGACCATCAACTGTAGGAGAGGAGCTCCTCTCACAGTTCAAGGTATACACTTAACATCTGTGTTCCCCTTCCACGTGTGCTGCACTGTCGCATCAGTAACTCACAATTAAACAATGCTTGCTCCATCTTGCAGGTAGCGAATTTCTCCATGATGGAGGACGAGGAGATTGACATGGATACAGAGAGGGACGGTAAGAACTGGGATGACATTATCCCAGAGGAACAGCGGAGGAGACTTGAGGAAGAGGAGCGACAAAAAGAGCTAGCAGAGATATATTTACTGCCCCGCATGAGGAAGTGTGCTAAACAGGTTAGCCAGTCATACAGTATTTTTAACAGTGCCATTAATGTCAAATGCTTAGGGAAATTGCAGAATTAATCTGATAGATTTGTGGTCTTTGTATATTATTATGAATGTATGAAACAAAGCAAGATCATAGCATATTGAGCTTCATGTCTTTATTTTGTAATGACAGATAAACTTCAATGGTAATGAGGGCAGGCGCAGCCGGAACAGAAGATACTCTGGTTCAGACAGCGATTCGGTCTCTGACAGAAAGAGGCCCAAGAAAAGAGGAAGACCTCGAACTATTCCAAGAGAGAACATCAAGGGTTTCACTGATGCTGAGATACGCAGGTAATGCTGCTGCTTCTCGGTTTAGCAAATTCAACACCTGGGGGGGGGAATCTATGAAACAAAAACACTATGATTATAATTTTTCGGATAATCTAATGACAGGTCACTGTTAAATGTATGGATTGTTTTTCTTCACACAAAATGTATATCTAATCAACGTTAAAGTGTAATCTTGATTATTGACTTTACTATAAAACTTTTTTCCATACAGATTTATTAAGAGCTACAAAAAGTTTGGTGGCCCTTTAGAAAGGTTAGTAGTGGTTTTTAATTTCTCAATATGGTAGCGGTTGTGCATTGGCCTCTGTCATTGATGTTACTGTTTGTGTATTACAGGCTTGATGCTATCGCTCGCGATGCTGAGCTGGTGGACAAATCAGAGCATGATCTGCGTCGACTGGCTGAGACTGTACATAACGGCTGTTTGAAAACGCTAAGGGAGAACCCCTGTGGACCCGAACGAACCTCAGGCAAGAGCACCACAAATCCACACTGACTGATTAATGAGAAGTCTGTGTAAACTAGGGCCTGGAGGGAGGGGAATTGTGGCCGGGTTATTTCGTTTTGAGCATTTCGCTCATTCCGCTTAATCCTGCAGAGAAATTCATGCCTCTGGGTTGTCTGTGTCATCCTTTTCCACCCTTGATGAGATGAAAAGCACATTTAATTGCATGGGTGCAGTTATAACCATTTTGAATGCCATAAAGTTGCATGAATAAGACACTACCTGCAAAACAAAGATTCTCTCATTCCCACTGCAATGAATACATGCACTCCCAAATGAAGCACTTGGCACGTTTAAGTATGTTTCTTGATTTTATTTTTGTGCTGGTTCGTATCAGGAGGCAGGCAAAGGAAGGTTAAGGGACCCACCTTCAGGATTTCGGGTGTCCAGGTCAATGCTAAGCTGGTGATCTCTCATGAGGAGGAGCTGGCACCGTTACACAAGGCCATTCCTGCTGACCCTGAAGAGAGGAAGAGGTATATTAGCAATTACACGAGTGCATTGCAATTCATGCAACACTAGCCTGATTTCGACACAGTTTTGCTTTAGTTAATGTTTGTCTCAAATGTCTTTTTCTTGGCTTTAAAGGAGACCCTACATTTTATACTTTGTGAGGACAGAAAAATTACTTGTTAAACAAGACCATCTTTTTTTTTTGTCCTGAATAATACAGGTATATAATCCCATGCCACTCAAAGGCAGCTCATTTTGACATTGAGTGGGATAAAGAAGACGACTCCAGCCTGCTTATTGGAATTTATGAGTACGGTTATGGCAGCTGGGAGATGATTAAGATGGATCCAGACCTCAACCTCACACACAAGGTGCAGAAACACTTGGAGAATCAGTGGTGTTTGATCAATATGCCATTACACTGTGTCCTTGTTGCATTAGTGATTATGATGTTTGAGTGATAATTGTTACAAAACTTGTTGCAGCTCCTTCCAGATGACCCTGACAAGAAGCCACAGGCCAAGCAGTTGCAGACACGAGCTGACTACCTCATCAAATTACTGAGCAAAGACCTTGCCAAGAAGGAAGCACAGAAACAGGCTGGCACAGTAAGTAAACAGTGTTGTGTAAAGTGGCGTATAACAATAACATTGTCTGTGAACAGCTAATAGAATTTCATTTGCTGTTCAGTGCTTTATTGATCATACAATATAATCACTGTTGTTTCTTCTGCTCTATAGGCAAATTCACGCAAGAGAAAACCACGGGGCAAGAAGATTAAACCTGTAAAAAACAAGATGGATGATGTAACGAACAGTCTGTCGTCTGTACCACCATCAGATAAGAGCTCTGAAGAAGAGGATGAGAAGGAGGAAGAGGAAAAGGTTTGTGTTGCTTTAATAGTGCTGGTGTATCATGTGAGGGCAGAGGCTGCTATGTTTAAGCAACTTAATGAAAAGCCTACTATGTCAAAATGCAAGAGCAATGGCAAAACAAGTTTGTTTGTTTTTTCACAGCTAAAACAAACTCCCTTAAACTTACTCTCTCAACAGCTGTCGGTTTTCATTTAGGAACCAGAACCTGGAGAAATCATGGACATGAATCAAATCTTAACTCAGAAATTGCATAGTCGTTCTAGACGTTTATGAGTTAAAATAATTTTGATTAACCTTATTATAAACACAAACTAGTAGAAAAGTTATATAAATGCATTACTGAAGCTGAAATAAGAATATGTTTGAGTCAGAAGCTAAAGAATTGAAATAAAACGTATATGATTTTAACATTTTTGCCTAGATTCTGTAAACATTTTTAGTTGTCAAAGTGAACTGTGTGGAAATTGCTCCAGAAAAAAATGAATGTCATACCTTCATGCAAATCCTTCTCAGCAAACCCACCCAAGTACCAGTTATGTGATTTATCGGTAGGGTAGTGTACTTTTATTTCACAAGCTGTATGCTCTGTATCGAAGAGTACATTTTTTATTTATTTATGCAAGTGCTGAGAATGCACTTTCACAAGGTACATTGTCAGAATAAAAAAGCCATTAGAGTGGTTTCCCAAGACTGGTCACATTTGCTATATGATGTGCACTTAGGCTAAAGTGGATGCATTTCTGACCACATTCCCTGAGACTGATCTAAATGCCATGAGTAAACAAGGTCCGTTACATCCTGACTGTAAGACATTTCATGAAGTTACAGGAACAAAATGCTTTGGCAAAAAAGTGGTACGACATTGTGATTGCTCACTTTTTTCTTCTTAAGCATTTTTCCTGAAGTTTAGCTGATTTATCAGTATACTAATTCTAAAATTCTAAAAGGCAAAAAAACAACAAAAAGCAAATTGATCAAATTTACTTGGACAATTGATTTGATGAATCATTCCACCTTGGTTATATTTAAAAATAAATATTGTTTCTTGCAATTTGACAACCTTGATTAAAGAATAAAGTCTCACCCATTGCCTGTGATAAAGTGTTTTTTATGTTCTTTCAGGAAAGTCCTCCAGCTAAGCCAGCTAACAGAAGAGCACGTGTATCAGAGCGGCCTGTAAAGGAGGAGGAGGACGAGGACGAAGATGAAGAGTCTGATGAGGATGGGCCTGAGGATAAAGAGCCTGAAGAGAAGGACATAATGGAGAAAGTGGTCAAAAAAGAGATTAAGAAGGAGAAGAAAGAGGAGGTTCGGGACAGCAAAGAGAGAGAACCAAAAGAGGAGATAAAGTCAGAGCCTGAAGAAGAGACTCCTGCAGAGAAGGTCACAATGTTCATAATCATACAACTCTTAACACACCCTTGTTTTAAAACCCTAGTGAGTTGCCTACCTAAAAGCATTTTTGGTTATAAGTGTTATTTCAGCAAGCCTTACATGACAGAATCTGTGAGAAGTTTCAAGGGATTTCAGTTTGTCCCTCTTTTTTCCATTCTGAAGCAATACGTATGACAAACATTTGACAGAAATTTCAGCAAAAACTGTTGATGTGAAACACTGACTGAAAGTTTGTCAACTGCCTTAAGTAGCCACATGCCAAAGACTGCATGTATGCTGTTCTAGGCAGCTTGCTAGGTTTTAAGACATTGTGTATTCAAATATGCTATTACATTACAACATTTACAACGATACAACATTTGCATGAATTGTTTAAAAGCTGTTTACTGCATTCTCAGGCTGTAGAGGTGAAAGCAGAAGTGCGGGAGAAGAAAGGTGATACCCCTGTGCACACGCCCTCAGGAGGAGATGCGATTCCCTTGTCTGAGGAGTCTGAAGAACTCGACCAGAAAACGTTCAGTGTGGTGAGTTTGTGGCATCTCTTTGTTACACTTTTTGGAGAATAAATTTGAACGCAACTTGAGGTATACAAGTATATTTTTTTGGTGAAAAAAAAATTCATCCCACATTCTGATCATCTGTCTAAAACTTTTTTTTTTTTTTAAATGGATAACCTCACTGCATGAGGGAACAATATCAACAGTCCTCACTATTGCATTTAAATGTGGAGGGCAATTCAGCATTCAAGCATTTTGTTTTTGAGTTTTCCCTCTTTTGCTCCCTGCTTTCCTTCACTTTTAAATGACTTTAAATATGCTACCAACATATAGCACAAAGTGTATGTATACAAAACTAATATTAGTAAACACTAGGTTTCACACAGAGCTGTTGTCAAATTTTCTAAATCACATGGATGTTCGGTGATTGCACTGGCATGATGCATCTGTATCTTGTGTTTGTTACAGTGTAAGGAGCGCATGCGGCCAGTGAAGGCAGCACTCAAGCAGCTGGATCGTCCAGAGAAGGGTCTGTCTGAGCGTGAACAGCTGGAGCACACGCGTCAATGTCTGATCAAAATAGGAGATCACATCACAGAGTGTCTGAGAGAATACACCAACCCCGAACAGATCAAACAGTGGAGGAAGTATGGCCATTTTATCACAAGCTTAGTATTAACCCTCATATATATTTTGCAGTTCTGAGTTAAACCCTGCTTATTTCCAAATTCTAGAAATCTGTGGATATTTGTTTCGAAATTCACGGAATTTGATGCAAGGAAACTGCATAAACTGTATAAACATGCCATCAAGAAAAGACAAGAAAATGCCCAGGTATGTTTTCAGAGATTGTATTATGGCAGTGACATTTGTAATGTTTTTGCTGAGTTAGTATCCATTGCTTTGTTCTATTATTTGTATCTTTATCTTTGGAACATTATAATTTGTGATGTTTGGTTCATTTCAGGCAGTGGAACAGAACACAAGCACTGTAAATACACAAAGCTTTAAACATGCAGGTATGTCTGCTCTCCATTTTGTATTAGTTGATGATTAACATCCATGCATATTGCACATGTGTGTCATAAGTCTACATTTTTTTGAAGTTGAGTACATCATCTGAAAGCAGAATACATAATTCTATTGATTTAAGGTTTGTTAGGATAGCATAATATTTGCCTGAGATGCAGCTATTTGAAAATCTGGAATCTAGGGAGTATAGATAATATTGAGAAAATTGTCCAAATTAAATCCTTAGCAATGCGTTTTACTAATCCCCTCCCAAAAAAGATTTCTCTGTAGGAAACTTTCCAAATATCTTCACGAAAACATGATCTCTACTTAATATCCTAATGATTTTTGTCATAAAAGAAAAATTGATAGTTGTCACCAATATAATGTATTGTTGTCTATTGCTACAGATATACCCATGCTACTTAAGACTTCTTTAAGACTACTTAATTTTCCCAATTTTCTAAACTTATTATATTGTGAATGATTCATCCATTTTTGCATGTTTCACTTATCATCAATCATGATTTTCAAATATAACTGCATCTTTCTGGTGACATATGCTGCACTTTTTTTTTTCTTCTTTTTTTTCTTTTTTTTTAAATACAGACTGAGATCTCATCTCATTCCATTCAGATAATGATTGATATACCACTGCCCTATTAGTTTTTCAGATGATCAGTTTCTTTTGGATCTATACCCAATACAAAGAAAATACCTTTTGCTGCTTTATCTTTAATGGTGTATGGATAATGGCACATTTCTGCTGTGTAACACTGAATGCTGTTGTTTTTGCAGATGTTGAGCGGATAAAGGAGTCACAGCAGGACGACAGCAGCAGAGACAGCTACAGCTCTGACAGACATCACTCATCTCGCTACCATGAGCATAGCAAAGATCGGCACTCTGGCGACTCGTACAGGAAGAGCTCAGATTCCAGGAAGAGACCCTACACCTCCTTCAGCAATGGCAAAGACCACAGAGAGCGAGAGAGGGACCAGTACAGAGAGAGAGGAGAGCGACAGGACAGCAGGTCAATAACCATTTTTTATCAATAGCAGGTTTAACATAACACATGTCATTGGCACAAATGCAGCTATCTTTTTTTTTTTTTTTTTTTTTTTATGGGGTGATTTGTATGAAGCACATGCCAAAAAAACAGGATATCATGGCCACAAAGTGCTTTTTGGGTAAACGGTGACCATGTTGTGCTAATTCATTGCCTTGTTTAAAGTTAAATCTTTGCTTTTAAAAATGATTAAAACCTGACCACAATTTAATTAAGTTGTGAGAACAGTTTATGCCATTTCTTTCAGTGAATATAAACTGTCGAGAACAATTTAGGGTTGTACAATATTATTGACAAGTAAAGGCTAAAAATTAAGTCCTGGCTTCTTCCCCTTGAAGAGGTTGATCATTTTTGTCTGAAAAAAATGGACAAATAATAGCTTTAATATTTAATATTGGCAGATTTCCTTAAATGTATAGTTCACCCCATAATTTAAATGGCCATCATTTACTCACCCTTGACTCGTTTATTTTTTAAACGCATAAAAATATATTTTGAAGAATGTTGGTAGCCATTGACTTGCGTTGTATTTATTTCTTCATTACTGTGGAAGTCAATGGCCGCTGTTACATCTAGGCAGTTTTAGTGCTTTTCCTGCAATTCCTAGGTCTGCAAGGTTGAATTTCTTGACCACTAAAAGTGAATTTGTAACATAATGCTAAATGAAATATAACGGATAGATATAGAACTAAACCTTTTAAAGTGAATGTTCTTTACTGTATTCATTTAAATATACAACAAACTAATATTTGAAAGCAAGGAATGTGTAAGATCAATGTTGCATCTTTCGACCACACACCCGTGTAACTTTAATGTGCTATTATTTGATATAATTCTTGAAGTAACTCAATTATGCATATTTTAGGTTACCTATAAAAACATTTGAACAGTGCTATTACCAAAAGACAATAAAAAAAAATCTCAAGCAGAAGAGTAAAACATAGCAACGTTTTATTTAGTGTCATTGCAATTTGCATTGGCTCTTGGCAACCATTAGTGTTTTATTTGTGCAGTGACTGATTCGGCACATCATTCTTTCTATGGAACCTGTAAACTGCATTCTCCTGGTCTAACTTTATAGCGAGCAACACCGGCTCCCCCTCTTCATTAAGATTTTTCCCTTATTAGTATTCAAATTAGATTCAAATTTAAAAAGTACAGCATTCAAATGTAGTTTTTCTGAACATTTTAAGAATTACGGCTGTCAAAATGGCGAAGAAATTTTTGAATATCAGGTGGTTTTAGGAGTTGAAGGTCCTCATGGTTTCTGATGGTAACTTGTGACTGATTTTTGCAGATACTACAGCGACAGCAAGCACAGGAAGCTGGATGAGCACCGCTCCAGCAGAGAGCACCGATCAGAAAGCAACTCCAAGGACAGGACTCACTCCGAACACCGCTTCCACTCTGAGCACCGCTCTGCCTCTGACTACACTCATCACAAATCGTCTCGGGACTACCGTTACCATTCGGACTGGCAGCTGGAGCACCGGCCACGCTCGCCGTATGACTCTCGCTCGCCGCTGGGCCACCGCTCACCCTTCGAGTATTCGTCTGACCACAGAAGCACACCTGAACAGGTCTGGAGCGGCCGCAAGACATAACGCTCTCCACTCCGCTCGCTTCTACTTAGCCATAGAGACACAACACACAGGAAATGCCTTAGGGGACTGTTGGCCGCTGCACTGGGGCTCTGGGAGTGCCACCCTTTCCTACTCACCTTGGAGGAAACACAGATCACATATTTTTGTATTTAAGAGTTAGCTGCATTCTTTCGTAGGTGCTGCAGAGTAATTTTTTTTTTAATTATTATTTTTATAAATTGACTACTTTCCTTTTTGATTTTTGTTTGTTTTGGTTTCTTTTTTTACTTGGAAACCGATGAATCCGTGTTTCACTGTCACGTGCAACACTGGATCCAGACATACAGCCGTAAATAAACGCGACGCAGCTTATTTAAGAAGTGTTGAGTGAAAGGATGCTACAAACGTGTGTCGTCTTTATCCGCTAGAGGACCTGAGGGGTTTCTGTTTTTTGAAGGACTGGGGTTCACCTTCCAAAGTACCTCGTTTACAGTGTTTTGTGACCATTTTGCCAATTTTTATCTGTAATTTTTCTTTCCATCATGCTTGAATTATTTAAATCTGTCTCGGCTGTAAAGTAATCTGGACTATTTTAGCGCGCATCAGATAATGTCACGTTTTCCACATTGTACTACTGTAAATTATTGTATAAAGTAAATCAAATGGGCTTTTCTCAGGCTGGTATTTTTTTAACTGTTTCCCCATCAACTCAGGCTATTTTCTCTCTTCTTTGTTTTTGTTTTTTGAAAATCTCAGTAGTTTTGAATCAAGAAATGGAATGGGGTAAATATTCCACGTGTATTTGTTCTGTAGGATTGTTTGGTTTGTTGATGATCTCTTTGGTTTCTCTATTTGTAAGCAAATTGGCCTTTCTTTATAACACAGCATCATGTCAAAAGATACAAACTGTGTAACAAAAAAGAAAAAAAATTGACATGAAAGGGTCGATCGTAGCTAGAGGCACTTATGAGCTCTCCTTAGAACATTTCCATGATAATCTTTCCTCTTGTTTTCTATAAATGTTGGCAATAATGTAATATTTTCTATGCAGCCCGAGTGTTTTTCTGGTGACTGGCCCTATTAAGTCAGAATGCTGTTACAGGACATACTGATGTATATAGATCTCCTTCTATATTTCAAATCCAAATTTACACTGAAAATGCATGAGTTTTTAAAGTAATTGTTTTATATAATTGTTTATAAAGTCATTAAACTCAAATCACTGTTTTCACCTGTAATCTGGCTTTAATGTAATTTAGTGTGCATTTCATGCAATCATTTTCAAAATAGATTTATGATTACAAACTGTTAGTTGATGCTCTTATTTCAATGATATATTGTTATGCCAGGAAACTTTCTCCATTTGCATGTTTATATTCTCCCAAAATGAACTCTTTAGACCTTAACTGCACTACTTCTGCATTGTGTGGTTACGGAAATGAGCAGAAGTGAAAAGTTAATAGACACCAATATACTCTAGTGAAAGCATGATGTGGGGTTTTTTCTGTAGTTTAGTAAAGGAAGAAAAGCTTGCTTGTTAGCCCAGCTTTGTTTGGACTACAGGTGCAATCAGACTAAGGGAAGTGATAAAACCGCCAAGCCGGTGTCTTCCAATCATTTAATAGTTGATGTCAAATGCATGATTCATACGCTTACAGTTTCAATGTTATCAGAAGACATTCATTCAAACAAAAACTCTTATCACACATAAATAGATCTAAGAATGCATATGTTAAATGACCTCGAGATGCAAGATAAAAGTATTTTATGACCTTATAATACAAGCCAAGGCTCACAACGTCTATAGGAAAGATAAGGAAGTTTACTGAAGCATTTGCAGGGTGAGCATCACTGGATATCTTGTAACATGATCTATGTCTTACCCGCTTAAACACAACTATGGTAACTTGGCTGTCATGTAATCTAATATGGCTGCCACAGGTTCAAATACAGGCACGGGCAAAAGGAGTAACAATAACCGGCCCACTTCCAGTTTGAAAAATAAGCATAGAAAGGCAACATTTATTCAGGCAAGAGTCATCCTGGAGGACAAGTTGAAATGGCTGGGGGTTTTAGTAGGTCTTTTTCTCCTCAAAAATAATGTTGGCAGTGGCTTTTTTGGCTGAAAGACAAAACAAAAGACTACGTCATAAACCGTTCACAATTGCTTTTAAAGACCGCAAGGAAACTAATGACAAATGCTATAAACAGTCTGATCATATAACATGCTTCTCAAGTAGTTGATGATGAAACATCAAGATCCTGTTTTATTTGCTGCAAACACATGAAAGGCATCTGGTTTTCACCTTCATCTTTAAACTTGTCTGCTGCCTCTGATGCTTTATCTGTGATGTCCTTCATCACATTGTCGATCTTGGCTTCGTTCTTTAAGAAAAAGGGCCGGATGATTCTTGTGTAGATCAGAACGGAGCCGTTTGATGGAGTAGGAGCCATGCACCAAACCAAGAAAGCACACTTGCAAGAAAAAAATACATTACAGTTAAGCATTAATGACAAACATATGAATGTTTTTGTGTCTACTGTCACAGGTTCGAGGGGTTCAAAAACAAAGTGTACTAAAGTGAAAACATTTGGACTGTAACTCCTCAGCGCTCGATCCTAAGTTGCATATCATAGGAATTGGAGTCAGACTGAACTGTAATTCAGTATGGTCACGATCAGTCCCAATTTCTATATCAGAATATACACCTTTATCTTTCGAAAGCATATTTTCACAAAATGTAGTACATTTATCCCATCTCTCTCTCTCTCTCTCTCGCTCTCTCTCTCTCTATATATATATATATATATATGTAGATATAATAAAATCAAAACCATGTTAACCTCTAAAAATAAAGACTTATTAGTTATGCCTGTAAACTGTTAATAGAAGAATAAGATTTGGCACACTTATTAGGGTACACACTTACTAGTCTGTGATCTCTAAACCATAAACTTTTAGTTTTAAATAGTAAGCCCTTTGGTCTAGAAACAAAATGCTTTTTCTTCTCAATTGAACCTTCACGTTTGTGATGTTTAGCAATAATTAAAGAATAGTTTTACTATTACTGTGTGTCTGTCATGCCAAAATTAACCCATTCTTATCATGCACCAATAAAAAAAGTGACTGTATGGCTTGTATTTCTTATTAAATTATAATAATAATAGCATTAACTATTATGATGCTGATTATTACTAAAAGCATTGCTTTACACAATGCTTTATTCTGTAGAATACCTTTCCCAGGAAGTAGAAAGGGAACCAGGAGAGGAAAATGTCAGCGAAGAACTCTGCAATGCTGAACACGCCGTAAACCACCCAGTAGGTCAGCCATTTTGTGTCGTCGTCTTTGGTTGCGCTCTCAATGGCTTTGATTCTGCAAACACATGAGACCAATATGACGCTTTCTCTACACGCTCACTGCCATTTCAGATTCACTAATAATAGATAACAGGCAGAAGATAAAAAATCTGTTGTTCATCTTGAGCAATAGATAAAGCCTAACGTATAATATAAAATAACAGTTAGAAAGACTACAATAGAAAGATTTTAAAAAGACACAATTTAATAGATATATTAGTGCTGTCAATTAATCACAATTAACCATAAGAAGTTTCTGTTTATATGTGTACTCTGTAAATTATATATATATATATATATATATATATATACACACACACACACACTGTTATTTATACATTTGTATACATCATTTAAATATTCATGTTTTTATATTTTATAATATATATATAAATGTATTTAATATATAAACAAATATTTTTCTTCAATATATACATGCCTTTATTTATTTGTCAACCATCCATATATATATTTATGCCAACAAAAACTTTTATTACACACACACAAATATATATATAATGTTTTTTGCATGTTTTGTATCATATTTGATACATCACATATGGCTTTTAGATATATATAGATGGTATATATTTTGTATATAGTATGACATAGTAAGAAATATGAAGCAAAATATGTACTATTTGTACTATTATATGTACTATTATATATGTACTATTACTATTTACTTAAAATTATATACATTTCAGTGTTTATATACATTTTATTCTAGGCCAAAACATATAATTCAGTGGAATACTACAATGATTGAGAGATAAACAAACAGATAAATAAATGTTCCTCAATCATATTTTATACATTTTAACATGGTTTTTCTAAAAAGAAAAAAAAGAAGAAAAAAGCTGATTTAGTTTATATGTTACTTATATTGAAGTATTACATTTACCTTATTATAATAAGTAAAGATTTAATGACGAAAAGACACGGTACGTAAGAGGGTGGACGTTTGTTCTGTTAAACGTGCGCATTATCATTAAGAAGGCATGTAGTCGATTGTGTAAGACAGGTTTATCAGCCAAGTTTTGATCATGTTGATAAATTCGAGGCCAGGAAAAAAAAAATCAGGAATTTACACTCATCTCCATACCCACATGAATAACAGTACTTAATTGGTTGGAATGTGAAGGTGCCTCGAGTGTCCCCTGGAAAGGTTTTTGTTTTGTGAGATAAAAAGTAAAACTGCATGCTTGACACGCAACAAAACCTCACTGATTCCTGCGTGCCAAGCCAACGCATTTCAGCTTCCTCCTGACCATGTTTGATGTGTGTTGATCAGTGTTTGTGTTTATAGAAAACCTCAGACAGTCTGTATATAAAGTCACTGTGTCTCCTTAGATTAGATTCATTAACATTTAAAAGACTGATACATCATTGGTTGCCTGGAGTTTCCACAGATAGACAGTCATGATTATCTTCAGAGCAAGAGATTATGAGTGTGATTTTTGGTTTTATATAACAGAAGATGTCAATTTTGCAATTACACTGTTCATTTCATCTCTAACACATCTCTGCAAACAACTTCGGATCAGAATTTGGAGGTCTTAAAAGATGAAATGACTACATTATGGATGTTAATGACATTGATTGATTGATCAATCAGCATTAACATTGTACGGAATTAACTGAATGATTGTTGCAACACAAGTGTGTGCAGTAATCATGCAAACAGATTTTAATAACATTTGTTGGTTACACTTTATTTTAAGGTGTCCGTGTTACAGTGTAATTATACATTTAAGTACTAAGTAATATTAATTAACTACATGTACTTACTATATGGTTAGGGTTAGGATTTGGCTTAAAGTTACTTGTATGTAATTTTATTATTATAACAGTAATAACATGTAATAAGAACACCTTAAAAATAAAGTGTTACCCATTTGCTTTGTAAATTTAGAGTAGCAGCAAATACATTGCATGTAAATGTGCAAACTAAGACATGCAGGTATGTGTATGTTATAAAAGTTCTATTATATCCATTCTATTATATATAGAAATAATTTGCAAATAATAATAATCTTGCTGTACTACCTTGAATTGGATACTTCATTTAATCCCAAAATAACAAAGAGGCATTTGCATATCACATTAATAATAATAATCTCATTAGCATAACTAGCATAAATTGCAGATTCTTTAACATGATTTTTGTGCTTTTTCTCCCTCTATACATTTATACATGATCAGTGAAATAGACATTAATATTATATATTCATTTCATAATATTGTGTTATACTAAAATTACATTAAGCCTTACATTTCTTCAGTTTTGTTTAAAAGCTGTCGATAAGATATTGTTAAATGTCTATTTTTGTGAAGATTACTGGATTGACAACTAATATATATATATATTAATGTTACATATGCATATTCATTTTCGATGTATTGAATCGTGCGTGCTTGTATTCGCAGCGCAACATTAATTACTCATAACTGTTTGGAAATAGTGCACAACAAGCTATTTGAAACAAAACACTAACAATATTCATATAAACAACTAGCTACAACGTTGCGAAAGAACCGAATTTCTTTTGCAGCGTGCAATTCCTACTCCGCGCCACTGCTGCGATGACGTCAATACGTTGCAACCGCGAGGATGACGTAATAAACTGCCAAATAATGCCAAAATTAAAAAGAAAAATCTATTACATCTCCAACTCACGATATGTACGCAGGATAGACGAATCCGATGAGATTACAGAGCAGAGAAGCACCGTATCCAATCACCAGATAAACCGCAATTAAAAAGATGACAGCTGCAAGACAAAAGACAACATGTCAGATCTGTCAGGGCTTCGCATATTATACGAGAAGCGTGTTATTACTTAAACAGCATAAAAAAGCTTGATGTGACGTGTCCGACATTACAGCACACATGTGTTCCTGGTTATAATAGCTTCTTCCATCAACACTCACCATACGCGATGTAGGACCTGTTCACTCCGGTCCTTGCCTCGATCTTTGCCAGCAAGTCCGTCATCATGTTTTTCTCGTAAAGAAACTTATCAAAGCGTTCTTTCAGCCCGTGCGCCATGATTTGTCTGGTTTGTTGATGGATTTATCGCGAAATGAAGTACAAATTGATGAACAGCAGCTCAACTCCCCAGCTCACGCTGACACGCTGAGGGTGTTACGTCACGGAACCACTTCCTCCACCACACCCTTCGGAGTAACAGAACGCGAAAGATTTATTTATTGGCTTTTTAAATGTAAAGTTAAATGAAGGTGACGCTAAAATATGCGTACTTATTTATTTATAGTACCTGTGACTGTGCGAAAAGCCAAGTAATTTTTTTTTCACATTTTAAACATTTATTATCGCGTAGTACAATCAATCAGGCAAACTTGCGATTCTCCTAAAGCTCTCTCCGAACCTCACTATGATTGGTCTCTTGGTGATGTCCGTTACGTAGAGAGCGATGTGATTGGTCAACAGTTCTTATGATGAAGTTGCGCGCTCTTTCATTGGCTGACGCTTCTGGTCCGGCCTACTGTGAAGTTTTTCATGCGCTGTAATATTTTTAGCTTGTTAGCATGGTAGCATCAGCGTCGTCGATAAAAATTCACGACATTGCTTGCTCTTTTATTGTTAAGTGTTTGAATAGTACAGAACCATGTACTTTTGTCACATATTATAAATGCGAAGCACGCAAGTGTAGTAGCTTTGCGCTGTTTTTAACGTAATAGTCTTGCTTGTTCGGGATGTTTTTACCCTTAACATGGAGACAAAAAGAGGGGAGATTCCTAACGGGGTGCTGGATGACCTTTGCAGGTAAACCGAGAGAATACATTTATATCTGACGGTCTATTTAAAAGCACCCCTACCGTTACCTGTAATGTGCATTTATATTAGTTTGCGAGGTTGAATAAGTCGTAACATGGCCGTCTTTGTTAAACGCTAGTTTTACGGACTCCATAGGGCTGCGTTGCAAAACATATTAAGCTGCTAACAGGCAGTTTTTCGAGAAAAGTAGGCGCCTTCCGAGTCTGCTCTAGTTTTGTACATCATTGGTGCATCCTGAGGATATTTGTTTATCACATGCGCGTTTCCAGCCGCGGGTTTGGATGCGTGCCAAATAGGCGGTATTTACACTCAGAAGTGAATAACGTTTCCAAAGGTCAACCGTCTGTTGATAATGGCGATGAAAGTAGTAATTGTTGTTCATATGTTCTAATGTTTTATGTTAAATGGTCAATTGACTGCTTGTAGTATAACTACTTCCGTGTTCTATTTGGTACGGCTCACGCATTTCCGGTAACAACATCCACGCACCTACAAATCCGGATGAAAAAGGTGTTTAATTGCTCACAGAACATATCCTTTTAAAGAAACATTAGAGTGTTTTCATCTGAATATAGATTACAACCACTGTTTCTGTAACTGTAAGAAAGGGTCAATTGTGGGTTTATTTTTTGATTGTCCCTGTTCTGGTTTTTCCCTCCAAATTGTCTCAATGTGTAAATATGAGAAAAATCACAAGAACCTGACTTTTGAAAGTTCAATGAAAAGCAGAAAATGAGAGTGCACAAATTATTATTACTATTTAAGGTTGCTTTATTCTAAGATTTATTGGATGATTAGGTTCTTCAGAAAAGTAGTGTTATTTAAAATGCTATGAATTATGTCAGAAAGCTCAGTGCGAGTAATCTTTATATGTGCCGTTCACTCATGATGCAGACTTCATGTTTTCATTATTTTTTCTGTGCTTTGTCTTGTAGTCGCTTCATTCTTCACATCCCCAGTGAGGAGAGGGACAATGCTATCAGAGTTTGCTTCCAGATTGAGCTTGCCCATTGGTTTTACCTGGACTTCTGCATGCAAAATTCACCAGGACTACCTCAGTGTGGGATAAGAGACTTTGCCAAGGCTGATATCCTAAAGAGATCGGTTTATATAATTCTTACATGAAAGCATCGTGTCTGAGCGAGATTACTGAGATTGGCATTCATAGCAAATCTATAGAAAATCTAATTTGCAACAGAAGGATCCTCATGAACCATAATTCCACAGAATTAGCTTTTCCTATTTATTCAAATGTTAATGACATCAAAGCATCTAGCTAATAGATGCTTTGACATACAGTACTGTGCAAAAGTCTTGGGCAACTAGTATTTTCACCAACATAAAAAACGGGGGAAAAAGTCGGTTATCAGTTTACATTTCCAAACATTATTTTTGTCATTAATTGTAATAATACAGTGAGATTATTTTCTGCACAAGGAGTTAATGTCATGGAATGACATGAAGTATTGTTCTGTTACTTCATGTCATTCCAGACAGAATGGATGATGATCAGATCAGATCTCTGTGTGGAGCACTGGCTGTTGTCAGACTCATTGTGCAGACAATCTCACTTAATTATTACAATTAATGACAAAAATAATGTTTGGAAATGTAAACTGATATATCGCTACCGCAAAAGATATAAATAACCAACTTAAAACCTTTTTTTGTTTTTTCGTTGGTGAAAATACTAGTGGCCTAAGACGTTTGCATAGTACTGTATATAGTGTAGTTTTAGCACTACTGTGTAAGATGTTGAAAGAAACAAGTAAAGCACCAAGAACGATCACTTTAAAGATAACTAAATTAGTGTTCACACACCAGCAGATAATATAATCTGTTTATTCTAAGCACACACTCAACTGCCCCTTTAAATTCTCGAGCTGGTAATAGCAGGATTGATTCTGATTGGATGTCAATGTTTTTATCTTTCATCATCTGGACAAAAAATGGTTCTGAAAGTAATTCCAACAGTATAGTTTTTCTGTGCCTTTATAGGTCTAGTGGTGTGAACTTTGTTATTCTTTAATATTGAGAAAATTACCTTTTATAGTTAGCATTCTTGGCATGAATGATGAGCCTTCTCTATTGTAATTCTTAAAGTGTGTCACCAACTTAACTGTTTGTGTAATTCAAAAGGTAATTGAAAGTGCTGCACAAACTGTGATTTAGGGGGGATCTTTGTCAGATGTGCAAAGAATAATGAGTTCAATACTGGGTCGTTTAGATTTATGGGAACCTGGCAACCTTGAGCGTTTTAAAATCTCTGCCGTAAAATAGCTAGCAAATGAAATGAACTCTGGATAATTGACAATTGTAAGCAGTGTTTATCATGTTAGAGCTTAGGTTATAGTTTTCTTCAACAAATTAGACGAAAAGAAGAAGTTTTGAATGCCAAAAATCTATTGACCTTTTCATCATTTGAAATCGATACAAAAATGTTAAAGGAAGGAGATACTGGTTAAAGAGGTTTTGTGGTTACTTTATGTTTCTGTGTATCTCCTTAACATAATCATCACTTTTTAATCACTGTCCATTCCTGCTGCCCCAAGGAGAGGATGTTCAGAAGGTTTTAGAGCAGTGGAAAGAGTATAAGATGGGTGTACCTACGTTTGGTGCCATTATTCTCGATGAAACGCTTGACAATGTAAGTATACAGCTGCTTGGAAGCATCACAAAGAAGGGGTGCAAAAACCTTCACGTTTCCAATGTTTCTTTTGAAACATTTATTCATTGTTTATTTTTTCCTGGAGGTGTTAATGGTCCAGGGTTATCTGGCCAAGTCTGGCTGGGGTTTTCCTAAAGGGAAAGTCAATGAGGACGAGGCTTTCCATGACTGCGCTGTGAGAGAAGTATGTTGCTTTCAAAATATAAATTTTGGTCTATTTTATTTAAAGCTAAGGAATGTGATGAAAACCACTTTTCATGTTGTTTGTTTTTCTCTAAAGGTTTTGGAGGAGACAGGCTTTGACATCCGAGATCGTATCTGCCAAAAAACCTACATTGAACAGAGAATTTCAGATCAGTTGGTTCGATTGTACATTATACCAGGAGTTCCTAAAGATACCAAGTTTAACCCCAAGACCAGAAAAGAGATAAGGGTATGTATACATTTTAGTGCTCCTTTGATATATTTGATTGTCTAAAGCTCAGATTGTGTTTCTCTGACCTTTTGATGCCTTTTAGAACATTGAATGGTTCCCAGTGGATAAACTGCCTTGCCACAGGAACGATATGACACCGAAATCCAAGCTTGGACTGGCTCCTAACAAGTTTTTTATGGCTATTCCCTTTATGAGGTACATATTCTCATGAATAATTATTTAAAGTGATCCATGGTCATGTTTTTGTTTGTTATTTGGAGTATGACAGAGGTGTAATGTGCTCATCTGCAGGCAGCTCAGAGAGTGGATTGCAAAACACAAAGGAGAGTCAACGAGCAGCGATGAGGATTTTGCATCCAACGGTAGCACCCCTTGCAAACCATTCCGGTATGATCAGTCTCATTATAAAAAAGTATTCACCACTGCATTTTTACATTTGCATTGATGTTATGTTTGTATGAGTGCTAATAATGCAGTAGAATTATGGTGCTTGAACACTATAGTACTGATGGAACAAAATGGGTAGTTTGGTAACAAGTAACAGTGACAAGGGTAAAGATAATGTACCAGTAGGTCCAGGTTTTATATGTATAAAAGTTTTAATATACCTCTTAATATACTGAATTTACACTTTGTTAAAGAGAAAGTCCCCAGAAATCATCATCATGGATATTTAACCAAGCCAGTGGTGTAAAAACAAAATTAAATATTATTTGAGCATTAAAAGGAAAAATCAGATTTTTTTTGTACATTTAAATACTGTGATGTGTAGCGACATAATGTGTATAATTGGGATGTGAATCTCCATAACTGAGGCCGATGCGATACGCATCTCGATGCATAGCCAACGATACAATAAATGAAAGATACATGAAGCAGCTAGCATTGCGATGCGATACGATACACCCCTGTTTTCAATTCAACATGATTCGATGCAGTATGATGCAATGAAACAAATATGCAGGTATACAGGTATTGGAAACCCTCGTTCTGTGTAATGTTGTAAGGCTGAATGTCTTTACAGATTAAAAAAAAAAAAAGACGATTTTGTCAGTTATTGTCTTGGAACGAGCAGAACTGTATGCCAGTTTCACACTGCACGTGCCAGCAGGGCGTTAGCAGCGCCGAGTCTATTAGCTGTGCTGCTTACGCTGAATTTAAGTGACAATGCGTTGTTCTTTGTTTAAAACTGACCCGGTCAGCTTTTTTCTTTTCTTTTTTTTAAGGTCTGTTAAATGAATAAAACTAGAGGCATTCGTTAGCTTTAAGATTAGTTTTTCAGTTCACTTATTCAATCCAAATACACTTTATTGTTGGAATTCTTTACAAAATGTGTCTTGGATCTCAAAGCGTAACCCATTCAATCTAGCATCTGCATGCAAGCCTTCTGTTGCATGGCAAAATGTAGTATTTCTTTTACAAAATGTGAGACATATTTTTTCCTGACAGGCTCTGCAGATATTGAAAATTTTTACTCAAGTTTATTGTGTAAACTATAATATAGGCAGTCGCATAACAAAGTATGTTGGCAATGACATAAATCAAAGCACACGGAATTCGGAGATAGTGTTGTCACGGTACAAAAATTTCAGTATTCGGTACCAATACCAGTGAAAATCCATGGTTCTCGGTACCAATTTCGGTACTAAAGCAAAACACAAAAACACTTTTATATAAGAGGACTTTTTATTTAATCAAACAGCGCAAACTATATTTCATAGCCTAGAACTGCTTTTCTGATGGACCGATTTTAATAGTTTTGTTTTCTAACACACATATTTTGGCTAAACAGGTTATTTTAAAAGCCTCTAGTGTGTAAAAATAGTACACTATGTATGTCCTGTTTTAAATGCTATAGGAGCAATTAAATAAGACATTTTATTCTGATAATGTGCATTAACTTTATGTATTTTCTACAAATAAGCAAGAATTTCAAGTTGAATTAAGCGCCAGAGCATGCAAAGCTGTTACTGCTGCAGAATATTCTGACATCAAAACATATTGGATTAAACGGAAAATGTGTGTTGTAGAGAGCTGCAGCAAATGGCTTTTAATTGAAAGAAAACACGTACTACAAAAAAGTTATTTCCATCGATCAATTTCTTACTTTCACAATCAATATATTTCACGAGATTAATTTATTTTAGTTTTATTAGCAGCCCCTTTAAATACAAAACATTAAATCTATGTCAGAGAGTCCAAAAATCTCTGTACAGCGTCGTTGGCAGGACGGCCAGGGTGAATTTTTATACTCTTACACTAATTAGTTTTACCAATGCAGATACGATAGAAATGATGCATCGCGATACAAATGCCAATTGTAAACTGATCGCATCGTTAATCTTCCCATTCCTAGTGTATAAACATAAGTTTGTTCCCCTGCTCAGATCTAAGCCCAGAAAGTCTCAGATGTTGGTGGAAGCATCTCCTGAAAGCTGGTCGAAGCAAAAAACACAGAAATACTTTGGACCAACCACCCAGAGTGAGTTGGTAGACATCAAACCCAAGGTAGGTGTTCAAGGTGTTCACAAAATATTGTGTGTAAAAATGCAATTATGGGTAGGTGTAAGCAGTATGACCCAAAATCTTGTATATAGTCCAGGTGATATGTTCAAAAATATAGGTGATATGTTAATTTTCATAAAAGCATAAAACTTGGTACAATTGTAGAGGTTAGGTCCCTAAACATTTTCAGAAATGGAGCCATTGCAAAAACACCTTGTGGTTGCCATGTCAACCATTTTACTTAGAAAGCAAAGAACACTTCTTTTATTATCACTAGAATAATCAGTGACAGCACAACTGGCTACATTGCTCAGCGTATACTAGACAGAGTTGAATTTTGAACACGCAACCCACCTTTGTGGACAATATAACAGACTACTCTGGCCCCAGACGGCAACTGTAAATTAAGTTTACAGTAAATAGGTTTGAAATTTCATTCTGCATCTTTTGTGATTTCATTTTAATCCATCTCATAAAGTGACGGAATTAAACTATTCACCTGATTTAGCTGCTGTCTGTGTGTGATATGGGATGTTGTTGGAATATTGATAAAGAATGTACTGCAGGGGTAGGCAACGTCGGTCCTGGAGTGCCAATGTCCTGTAGAGTTTAGCTCCAACCCGGAAAAAAACCTCACCTGCCTGTAGCCTTGAAGACCTTGATTAGCTTGTTCAGGTGTTTGATTAGGGTTGGAGTGAAACTCTGCAGGACATTGGCACTCCAGGACCGATGTTGCCTACACCTCATGTATTGGAAACACTACTGTCTAGCTCAGTTGTTCCCAACCACGTTTCTGGAGGCCCACGTTTTACATCTCTCCTTTGTTTGACACACCCATTTTAGGTCTTTGAGTCTATACTAATGAGCTGATGATCTGAATCAGGAATGTTTGATTAAGGAAACATGGAAAACAAGCAGTATTGGGGGGCCTCCAGGAACGTGGTTGGGAACCACTGGTCTAGCGGTCTATGTTGTATCTTTTCCTGTAAGGAAAGATACAATATATAAAAGCAATCTTGAAAACAATCTTTTAATGTGTTATTTAATAATACATTTATTATCAAAGAAAAAACAGCTTTTTCTAAATGGTTTGATACTGTGAAGGTCAGATACTGTTATTTCCTTCTGATTTCACCATTATTTCTTCACCTGATCAGTTTTTGTTGAAAATTGCATCATTGCAAACCATCAAAACATAGGGGTAGACATCCCCATTTCCCTGTTACCATGTTTGGTTCAGGAGATATGACAAGTACATAATTTGGTTATGGTGGAAAGTAAAATGTTCGCCATTGCAATCACGAATGTCTTTGCGATGGCTCTATTTTTGAAAATGTTTAAGACCACAAACTATATATGTGTATGTATAAGTTTCATGCTTTTATTAAAAAGGTTAACTGTCAATCTGTTAAGTGCTAATTCAGTGATTGGTTGGTTTATTTTGTTACAGAATCATGTGAAAAGCAGCAGCAGGAAACACCAGGAGTCTCCAAACCTGAAAAAAAGAGCTAATGGTGTCAGCCAGCAGCAGGTAAGTAGCTCCATGTTTTATTAACCGTACACTACAATGTACGATGTTATAGTTATATAACGTCATATTTCTTTTGTAGAAAGATGAGAAGAAACTTCTGCCCAGAAGACTGCAGGATAACTTTGACACGGGTAAATAAGCTTTTAAAGAAATGATGCATTAGGGATTAGAAGTGGGGATTTGTGATTATAGCAAGTATTGTATTTGAGCAAAAGCAAAATCCTCACAAATATCCAGTATGCTACTAGAATCTATTAATGTTTGTACACTTAATGCGTGAGAGAAAGGGTGTGCTTGCTTTTTGCAATCAGGATCTTTCTTATCAGTTTTCACAACAGGTTCAAGTTGGTTGCATGGATTTGCCGTGTTGACAAATAGAAAGCCGTGTCATTAATCGCTAGATCTTTGATCGCCTTTGATCACACCTTATGTTTATTCATCAAATAATTAGTGTTGTCAAATAATTAATCGTGATTAATTGCATCCAAAATAAAGGTTTGTTTACACAATATATGCACATTAAATAGATTATTCACAATTAATCATTTGACAGCACTAAGTTGAGTGCATTAATTTAAAATAAAATAAATAACAGTCTACAATATTTTTCAGTTGTTTTTTTTACAATTGTTTTTTCAGATGCAGTCGGTGAAGTCTATGGCTGTAATGGACAGGCAGACTTGTGTTACGGGGAATACGTTCTCTCCTCAAAGTCTTTTCTCAGCTTCAAATTTGACAAAGAGTCCATCATGAAATCCTGCTTTGAGTCCTGAAGGTCTGCTGTTCTACCTACTGCCTCTGGTTTTTAAAAAATATGACTCTACAAGTGGATCTTCTGCGCTGTAAACCTGTTAGTCGAGATGCTTTCTGTGTTGGACCAAGGTTACAGATAAATAAAAAAAATAATTAAAATCCTCTTTTCACACACACGTCAGTTCCTATTAATCTGGATCTGGAATGCTGTTAGCTTGAGTTCCTTTTAGACTTTATATTTATGCTAAAACCTGTGCCCAATCATGAGTGCATCATTTTGTCACTAAAGAGAAGTGTTTCTTGGTCAACTGGTTTGTCTCAAAAAATTAACAATAGTTTGGTTCGGAGCCCCTGGAGTGTGTGTTATACTTTTCTTATTTCGTTGTGAATTCAGGTGTTACAATAATAATCGGTCCAGCTGTATGTTGAATTTCTGTGGCTGAAGTTTCGATGTTCCCTGTTTTTGCTGTTAAACATAAAGCAAATATAAGAAGCGGCTGAAAAAGCATGCTTTCATAGCGTCACATGACTGGTACAGTACAGACAGGGTGGACATAAAAACAGGAAAACCCACTGAAGCATTATATATTATATCATGTCCTTCGTCATCAAATGTCTGCTCGTTTTGATGTTGATGTGTTGGATCTGCAGTTTGATAAATGACGTTTCATCCATGTTTCCCCTCAAATGATGTCTTCAGTTGTTTTGTCAAGCTGTTTGTTTTCTGTTGATTTATATTTTTATCCTGCTTCAAATGCTGCCCAGGTTTTCCCCACCCTCCACATGGTTGCTATACTATATTAATATTTTTTCTGTGAAATTGCACTGATATCTGTGGTAAGCTGATGTACAATGCAACATGATTATCTCTGGTTTGTATTTTTTTTTTCTCTCATATTTTGGTAAATAAAGGCCCTTTCGTAAAAAGTGATAGTCTATTTTACCTTTTCACATAAATGTTCTATTTCAATGAGAAGTGAACCATGTAAGTTTTGTTGTAAGTGAACCCTTTTTGTAAGTTTTTGCTGATTGATTGAAATTTACGACTATAACCCTGATGCTGGGTTCACTGGTTGACCCTCCTTGGGCTTTTTTCTGTAACCACTGCATACTGGGAGCACTCCATGTGATCTAGAGATCACTGTTTAGCCCTTGTCATTCAAATCTTCTGCTATTTTTCCACTTGCTGTGTAATGTGACCCACGCCTTGATATTGTGGCATTAATGTTTTTAAAGATGTTATGAAGTGCATAGAAGAACCAGAAAACAAAAGAAGCAGATGCCGTCTGCAGAAAAGGGAGAGCTCTAGGATAAACTCCATTCAGAAGTGCTGTTGCCTTGCCATATTCTACACCTTGGCACAATGCTATTTAAAATGAGAATTTTTTTAGACAGGAACTTTATTTCCCTACAGGAATATTGGATGAGAACTACTCCAAGTCTACATTTTTCTGCAGATATGGGATATGAATGCTAGCGCAATTAACATCTTTGTCCAGTAAGTAGGGTCTTCCATTAAAAAAAGCAGACGATTCTGCTGTCTTTCGTCACTGACTATGCACGAGTATGCACTGTATATGGGATACTGCAGATTTGCCAACTTCATCCTGTTTTTCCCCCAACTTGTAAACAGTCTCTTTTGTAGAATGGATGGAACGAATCATAAACATTAGGCCTAATGGATAGGGAGTTGGAATCCAAAGGTCACGGGTTCGAGTCCCAGGTCTGGCAGGGATTGTGGGTGGGGGAGTGAATAACCAGTGCTCTCTCCACCTTCAATACCACAATTGAGGTGAGACCCTTGAGCAAGGCACCGTTCCCCCACTAGTATGGGTGTTTGTACACTTCTCAATGCAGAGCACAAATTACTAGTATGGGAAATCATACCTGGCCCATGTCATGTCCTCCCTTACATGAGAAAATACACTTTCGTGTGATCATTGGATCATGTGGTGTTGAACACTACTGGAGAACTGCAGCTATGCTATGCTATGCTATTTCCAGGGATTGTGGGATAATCCTGCAGTCAGTTCCTGTTTTGTTTATTCACAGCTGAACTTTATCTTGGAATGTTCCGACATAATGCTATTGACAAGACACTTAAACACCTTAAACATAAAATAAATTAAATAATCGAACCAAATCATTCAGGCTAATGATTGTGTGGAGTGTAACACATTCCAGTTCACTTGACAGAATTGTTTTGTCAGCTGGATTCCTTGCACGTCTCATTTGTAATTGACATGACAGAAGTTACTCATTAAAATTTCTCTCAGAAGAGCTTTTATATAACGAGGATCACAAGGTGCTTTGTAATAGTTTCAATTCACTTGAAAGAATTTTTTTTTTGCTTCATATACACTCAACGACAAATGACAAGCAAATCAAAATGGGTCACCCTGTAAAGACAGAAAGGTTTACAGCCCAAAGGCTTCTTTAAGTACTTATGTTTAATTTTAGTTTACAAAATCCTATTTGAAACTAAAAGACCAACAAAATTACTCCAAAGGGTGTTCCAGTAACTAAAGAAAGAGTTGTCTGAACAAAGTTGAATGTTTTGCTGTTCATTTAAAAGAAAGAGCTAATCTTTTTATCCTTTGTTGATTGCCACCTTGAGGTTTATGCATCTAGTTTTAATGTTCAACCACTTATGTCCCTTTTCTGGATGTCTTTGTCTTTGTCTGTAAAACAACTTACAAGACTGTGTTGTTTACATATTAGTTATTAAGGTATGTTATTTGTAAACAAACAGAAATGTGATAATGTGGTGACAACACATTCTTTTTTTCTTTCAGGAAATTTGAAGAAATATATTACCTCAATCACAGTATCTTTACCAAGAAGAACAAGAAAACTCAAAGGTCTTACTACATCAAGTTGCCTTATTTTTTTATTTTTTTTTTACAGTGATTGTAAAGTGGTTGCTCTAACTACTTGTCCAGTGTATGGATGCAGTGATAATGGAGCTGATTCCAGCATTTACCTGATATAAGTGTTGCCAATAATTTAGGGTGGAAGGTCAGTGTCCTGCCTGAAAGTGATCCCAAGTGCATCATAAAACTTGATCGTAGCTCCATTGGTTTCAGTGGGTCTACAATGTACTTAAGCTTACAATGCTTTTGGGAAACACAGCCTTGGCCGATGGGATTCTTTCTGAGAAGCATTATTAGACTGTCTACACCTCATCTGTGACACCTGTTCTTTGACTTTGATTCTTGTGCCACCTGTGTGTGAAGTGATATATCTCAGCTTTGTCTTTTTTTTTACCTGCCTGTGTTCTGCCCAGAAGTTCTGAATATGTGTTCAGAAGTTCAGAAGTTCAACCTTTTGCACTCTGGTCTGTTCACAATTCAGCCTGACACTTGAAGTTATGATGTTAGACTCTTTATTAAGGCATTTACTGCAGGAACATCCCGCAATGGACTTCTTTGACTAGTAAAAGATGGAAGTGAATTCTTTGTATAAGGCTGATGCTATTCGCCTGGACCGGAGAAGGGCCGCAATCTGAAAAGACACAGAACTCTAACTCCCAAGCCTAACAGCCTCATTCAACACAACACGCCCAACTGAGAGAGACAAAGGTTTCACGCCTTATGTATAATTTTCCACATCCACTTCTTTAAATCACCTTCCCTCCCTCTCCCCTCATTTCCATGTAAACTACAGAGCTCCGAAACCATTTTTTTTAATCAGAGTTAATAACAATGCAGCTGTTCTTGTTTGAAAGGTCTGTGTGTCTGGTAAAAAGGTCTCATTATCTTAACAAAAGGATAGGCAGCCATCAAGATTAGAAAAAGGTAATACAAATTCTAAGAGTTTGGAGATAAGTTGATTGCTGTAGAGGCTGTCAGTTCCCGTTGTCTTTCTTTGCCATTGTCTTTCTTTTCAAATTACCTTCTGTCCCAAAAGGTGTTAACCCTATTGATCAATTCAAATTCTAATTGTTAGTTCCCCTCTACATTTTGGGGGATGCGTGTCTTGGTCTTAGTAGTCTTTCAAGAAAAATAGGGAGATTCTACTGCCTGAATAAGCCCATAATATAAAGGGTGTCCACACACCTTTTTCTAAAGTCGGGTATCCTACTTTCTTTGAGAATGTGTTGAGGTGTGTTGTATGGTTTTTATATATTTGAACTGGCTATGTAATTGACATACTACATATTTACTGGACTGCAAGAACATGTAAGAAACCTTCAGCCATCACTGAATATTCATTTGCAATTTTTTTACATTCTCATAGAATTTTTGTTTTTCCTTTTCTCCCCCTTGTTGACTGGCTGGGAGGGACCTGGGAGTACCTGATGATCTGCAGACCACCTCAAAATGTTACGCATATACAGTATGTTTGTGGGTCCTTTTGTGGTTTGATTGGTTAGTATAATGTGAATGTGAAAACATTTCACTCGGCAGAGGTACCTTGCCATCGATAGCTTCCAGCCTCCCACTTTACATGACTCACTCTGTTCCTGCACCTATTGATATCAGGATTTAAATGGCATTAAATATCCTCAACATTTAAGAATATAATTTTTTTTTTATTGAATTTTGGGAAGTAAAATTCTGTTAATTCTAAGAGCACAAAAAGTCCAACTTACATTGTGAACACCAACAGCACTGAGATTGCTTGAGTCTTGCTCTCTAGGGTTCACTTCAACCAAACCGGGTTTGGTACATTAAAAGTTTATGTGGCACCACAATTGGAGCTTTGTTTTGCAGTCATGACAAATTTGGATTCCTTTATTTGCTTTGGGATTGCAGTGTTTCTCAATCCTAGTCCTGATCAAACACAACTCATCAGCTCGTTAGCAGAGACTCAGAGAGCTGATCTGGGTGTGAGTGATGATGACGGGGCATTATGAAGTCACTCCTTCTGTTCACCAAATAGATGAACATTGCTTTACTCACTCTTTTAGAGCCTCTGATCTATCAGTAGACAGACTGAAAAACTAATGACTGACAATCTTCCTTTTCCTTCTTTTGTTTGCCACAACAGATCATCCATTTTGGTTTTACAGTGGATGAAAATCAGAGATTGAAATTAATTAAAAAAGTTCATTTGAATGTTACTTTTTTTAGTTTGTACACTCAGACACTAAAATTTTAGACTATTACATTTGTAAAAAGAATCACTTCTTTAACCAGATTCAAAAGCTTCCAGCATCGTGCTGTTTTCAGTTTATACCAAAAGTTTATATCAAAAAATGTCTTAAAGCTGGTAGCCTTAAAATTTTCTCAACTTTTGATTTTTGACAGGGTTACTTTAACAGAATTAGCTACTCAGTTTGTAGCTTATTCCCACTGAACTTTGATCAAGGAAGGAGGGAGGCATGTAGTTTATGAGAGAGTGAGAGATTTGGTTACATTCTAACTCTAAGAAATGAAGAGAGAGAGAGAGATGTCCTGGAACCTTGAGCAGCTTGAGCGCTGTGATTGGTTTATTCTGTGAAGCCCAGCCCCACTGAGTCACTAAAGCAGAGGCTAAGATGCTATGTATGAGAAACAAGAACCTAACACCACCAAATTACCTGTGGAACACTCTAGCGCTGCAGAGGTCAGCATGCTGCTGGATATACTTCTCGTCCTTCATCTCCAGGTGCTAGTTGTAGCATCTTCATCCTCCACTGAGGAAGATGAAAGCAGTGAGAGGGATGCCCAACACAGTAAAGGTAAGCAGATCTGCCTATTACTGTAAAATGTGTAACTGTGTGTAAAACTCTGTTGATCTAAGAGCAAGCTTTCTTGTTCTCCAGCCTTTATTCGAATGTTAAGGAAATAAAAAAAGGAAGTATTTAAGCATGAATGGCATCGTCTTTTATATTTAAATAATGAAAAGGTTAGTCAATTATTCAAAGACATATTCAGCACAGGCAAGAAAAAAAACACCCTGTAAATGATGAAAGTATGATTAAGATTGCTTTCTCCAGCCTCCTGTTATGACTGTTGACTTTGGGTGGTTACTGACTTTCATCATATGTACAGCTCTCTGATTTGAACAGAACAGGTGTATTTCATTTTTATGATTTACAAGAGTCATTATCAGCTCAACTACAGCATGAGCAAATAATCTGTTATATCCTGTAAAATATTTTCAAAATCTTTACAAGATTTGATGTAATTTGTATCTTTGATGTAATTTGTATCTTTAATCATGCTGATGCTCAAGGTGTGTATTTCTTATGGTGTGTTGCAGTAGTTAATGTTTGATTTGCTTATTGTGAAATAGCTCATAAAACAAGATATTACTGATAAAGAGTGAATGAAAAAATACAAATAAATAGCAAAGAGGAAAGTCCTTTCGGGATCATTTGAGAATAAAAAAGCGGAAATTTTTGAATTTACAGTAATGAAGAGATGACCTCCAGGAGAGGAAAAAATTTTCTTGCTGTGAGTCAATGTGACACGTTGATCAGATATTCCTGGACGGCGGTACCCATGAGCTGTTTGTGGTTTTTTGAGGTTGGAGAGCGTTTGGTCTACGTGCCTCTCAGAGTGTACCAGCATCTACAGCTCACATGATGTCTCTGATTCCCCTAAACCACACACACACACACACACATATCCTGATTTTGCCAAAAACCTCATCAATTACAGAAATCAAAAATAAGCTTGAATTTTTTGTTTTACCCTATGTAATACTGCAAGAAGGGTCAAACGACATTTCTTGCATGTGAGGCAAATTAAGCTATTACGGTATGATTTGATTGGCTCACTGCTGTAATGCTGAATAATCTATGTATTTATGTCTAAATATGAACATGGGAAAGAATGTCCGGTCATGTTAATGAAATCTCCTACATCTTACCTCTCTATCAGGGATGAAATCATCAGTAGGAATAAAGCATAAAACAAATGCATAAAACTTTTTTTTTTTGTTGCATAAATCAAAATACAGAACTTTTAATGAGGTCTTCATTTATTTCCAACCTGCTTCAGCACACCTGCCTTTACATTTCTTAAGGAGCTTGATTAGGTGCTTTAGGTGTATTTAATTTGGGTTGTAGCTAAACTCTGTAGGGTCTGGATCGAATTTCCTTTGGGTCCGGATTTAGACCGGAGTCCAGATTTTGAGAAGCCCTTGCTATAGGCTGTGGGTCCCCAGGAGCAGGGTTGAAGACCTAAATGAAAAATACAAATTGTGATTTCTAAATAATTTTACAGTTTTAAGAGCAACACATAGTTATATAGATGCAAACTAGTCAGAGTCTGGCCAATGTGTCAAAATTAATGACAGCAAATTGCAGATATGGTCATTTAGATATGTTAAGCAAAGTGAGAGTGATGTACACTCTTAACAAATGTGCTGAATGGTTCTTTGTGGAACCAATACATGTTTTTTATATATTTTTAAGAGTGTAATTATGAATATGGAGCCACGCAAGTATTTTCCTCAACATTTAAAGATTATCCTTTATTTCTCACTGTTGTTTTAGTGAGTTTTACACTTGAATTATACACTAAAAGCATCATGATCCAATGAACAATCTTTCATACTGATTCATACTATGACATCAAGCAGTTAAATGTGATCAGGAATGACCTCCAGAACTGAAAAAGTGAACTGAAAGTGCTGAATAATTTTTACTTAGAAATGTGTAATAAGTTACAAAGAAACAGCAAAACATTGAATTAAATGTGAAATTTCTTAAATAGGAAGACTAAAATTGTTTCAATTGTTTAAATTTCAATGATCATTGCTTTACTGAATTTGTTTTTACTAACACCTCTGTATTTGTTCTGATTTGGATTCTCAGCAATGCCTTTTCTTGCAGTGGCCTAAGCTTTGAATTCTTCTGTTTTATGCATAGTGGTTTGAGCTTAGCATTAGCGCTGAAGTAAGTGAGCAGTGTCTGCACTGCTGCACATAATGCTCACATTCATAGAGCTCCAAGAAGGAGGGATTGTGTGAGTGTGCTGATGTGTGTGAATACGGAAAAGATACTGTTCTTACTGTCTCACAAAGACCAAACCTGTTCTCACAATTCATTCATCTACCTGTGCCTGGTTTGCTCAAAAAGTTTTTGTCCCATAACCGTAACTGAACATTATAGCAGCATGTTATTATGTTACAGTGATTTCTGATATGATTATTATTATGGTACTAATATGGAACTTAGAGCTTTATTTCACTATGCAATTACAATTTGAATGTCTCAAATAGTTTCTAAAACTTAAGTCAAAATGTGACTCATGATGAATAACTTACCACATTTTTAAGGGGTATTCTGATGATCTCTAAATTAAAACAATTTCCGACATGAACTCAGTAATCATTTGATCAAGGAAATTGAAAGTTATCATTTAAGTATGTTTTTATGTTTGCTAAATACATGCAGGGTGTCTAGTGTCTGGTGTCTACAAGCTGTATAATGAATTAATTTATGTAGGTGATTTGTACATAGACTCTGTCTAGTACTATTTTATTAATATGTTGTGTGGTTGTGCTGCCTGTATGATTTCTTTCCTAAGAAATATTGCTTCTACTTGTATTGTTGTCATTAAAAAGGCACTTTGTTTTTCCACTTCTTATAGGTTCTTCGCATCAGCACCACTGGGGTTACCATGGTAAACACAATGACTTTCTTAGTTACTTTCATGATCTACTAGTACTGGGATATAATACTGTCAGTGAAAACTGAGTGAACGGAAACATAATTGAAATTATTTGTAGAACATTTAGAACATTTATTTTATTTTTTGTATATACAATATTACTAACAATTCTATAATCAGAGACTCACAGATTACAATCCAATACAGATTAAAGTCAGATCAACATGACAGGTGACAGGTGCTTAATACAAATGAATAAACAGTAGATAAAAAATCGAATTATCGAAAGTGTGTTATAATAACATACTGATATAGAGGGTGAAACATGGTATAAGACACCATTGCAAAAATCTGTAAAATCTGTGTTTTAGTGATTTAGAGGCTTACTCATAAACAGTCATTTTTTGTTCCCGTGTAAAACTGTATCTGATGAAATTTACTGAGTAAATGATTCAGTCATGACAAAAATGACTGAATCAAAATGTCACTTTTTATACTAACCGCTGAAGGACCAAAAGCTAAAAAAAAGAAGAATTATAATCAGAATTAAATGTACAAATAAAATTAAATGATTTTAATATAAACTATAGATACACATAATCTAACAAATACAACTGAAAACAATATATAAAAACATGTTTTCGTCTGCGCCAATAGACCTATTATATATTATATATTATATATCTATTTAGACCTATTTTACACTCTCCTGTCAAGTTAAAGGCATAAAAGGCCTAAATTAAATAAATGATGAAATGAAAGGAAAATTAAATGAAAATAAATTAAAAAGACTTTAAAAATATCAGTTTAGTTTGCACATATTTTTTAATAAATAAAGTTTATTGCTTTATCGAGTCTATGACATCAGTTGTCGTGAAACACGATATAAGACTCGTGTCCTTTGACAGTCTTTGTCTCCATCAATGACACCTCAAAGTCTCAAAGCTTTTTAATCTTATATTTAAATTGGAAGTATTTTAACCGAGGTGTGTAACTTATATACTTATATTTATAGTTTGTTAGTTACTATAAGGATTATAGCAAATCAATAATCATGCATGAAAACCTAAAATAAACTATGGTTTGATAATACCAATGATAATGAGTTGTTAAGGCCGGTATTGTAAAGTGTTTCTACATTATCTATTACTAGTGCTTTTTTATGTTTACAATGCATTATCAGGCTCTGAAAAATGGCCTTGGATTTTAGAAAGGCATGTTGCGTAAAAATGTCATAAATTAAGTATTAAATAAAATGATAATGTTAAGGCTGTTGCATGTTAATCATTTCTTTGTCTCGTTCAGATCAGGATGCGTGGTTATCTGCATTTGAACACTGTAATGGAAAATCTCAATCTCCAGTCAACATAGACACCCATAAGGTTTTCTATAACTCCAGACTGTCTCCCATTAAATTGGAGGGATATGATCTCACCGGCTCTTCTGCTCTAAAGCTCATCAACAACGGTCACACATGTGAGTCAAGACCCTTTTACGCCAAACTTTTTACACAGAATCAAATGACTCATATCATCAAATCGACTTTCAGTATATCAATGACAGTGTTATTATGTATCTGTGAAATAATGAAAAAAGAACGATTCCAGTCATTTTGATGATTAAAAATGAGGGTTTAATCTTGTCATTTTACATAAATGACACACTCTTTTCCTATCTGATACTTTAAAGTTGCTTTGACACAATTTGTATTGTTAATTTTGTCATTAATTACTCACCCTCATGTCGTTACAAACCCACTAAATCTTTGTTCAACTTCGAAACACAAATCAAGATATTTTTGATGAAAGAGTCACCTGACTTTCCATAGACAACAATACAACTGAAATGATCCCAGCTCCAGAAACGTAGTAAAAACATTGGTAAAACAGTCAATGTGTTATCTGTGCCTCAACTTCAGTTGTGCAACACTGGGAGAAAACTTTTTTAGTAAACCATTCTTCTCCCCAGACTTACATCTTCCGCCATTTTAGGGAGTATCACAATGCAACGTATATGCACGCTTTAATGTATTTGAAATAATCAGCCTTGTTTACATGCGTGGGAAAGCACATGCTTGAACATAATCTAGAATGTTGGAAAGCATATGCATCTGTTGTGATACTTTCTAAAATGAAAATTGAATAAGTTATGTTATTGCTTTTTCTTTGCGCAAAAAAGTATTAGTCTTTAAAATATCAACAAATATCTTCATTTGTGTTCCGAAGATGATTAATTTTAGATGACATCATTTTGGGGTGAACTATCTCTTTAAATATCTCCTGTGGATCAAATATTAAGATAATAAAACAGCATACAAGTAAAGCTTTAATACCAGGACCAGTTCTTATTATTAACTAGTTGCTATTAGCATTCATATTAATAGCAGATTAGCAGTACATATGAAGCACATATTTTCAATCCCTTAATCCGACCATAGCAAATTCTTTTGAGGCAAAGGTCATAGTTAAAAGTTAATAGTGAGAATTGGTCCCAAAACTAAAGTACGACCTTCTTCCATTTTGTTGCTTTTCAGCAAACCAGGTGTTAAAGTTACATAATTCAAATTACAGAATATTGCTTCACCAAAAATTACTTGTATCTTGGAGCAATAGCTGTTTTCTTAATGAATGTGGTTTTTGAAATAATCATTTGAGTCAGTGAATCAATGACTTAATCATTACTTGTCTTACTTCGTACTTGTAAGAATGAGTGAATTTAATCAAATTTGTAAAAAAAAAAAAAAATCATGCATAAAGAAAGCCAGTTTTATAATTTGATTAAATGACCAAAACTTAACTGTTTTAATGAGTGGCTTTAAAAGCTATATGCTTAAATACATAGACAATTTATGGACTTTCTTTGTTTTTGTCGCTGACTTAAATGACATAAATACATTACCATTCTTTAATTTAAGGAATGGGTAATTCAAAAATCAAACATTTGTTTCTGTTCTTGTGTCAGTGCAGCTGAGTCTGCCGAACAGCATGCGTATCACAAGGGGATTCGATCATGTTTATGTCGCAGCCCAGCTTCACTTCCACTGGGGAACTAAAGAGGTCCCTGGTTCAGAGCACACCATCGATCATGTTCATTTCCCTGCTGAGGTGAGCTGAGATATAAGGAAACACACAGTTTGATGGACTCTC
>JAUYWG010000044.1:717333-746042 GCA_034779775.1 Enteromius afrohamiltoni
CCACATCATTGCATTCAGTTTTTATTCACAATTTGTTTAGTGTCCCAACTTTTTTGGAATCCGGTTTGTATATATATATATATATACACACAATTTAAAATTGTACAAATGAAGTCCCTAGAAATGGATATTATGAATTAAAAATGAAATTTCTGTATATTTAGGACAGGAAATTAACAAAGTATCTTCATGGAACATGATTTTTACTTAAATCCTAATGATTTAATGTGACCCATACATTGTAATATTAAAAGATCTGCCCCCTACCTCTGCACATATCACGCTAAAAAACACTGGATAACAGTATTTGCAGCTCAATGTTTCTGCATTCATCAACACCTTCTATATAAGTTTTTGTTCTTCTGTCAAACCAGCTATCAACAAAAAGCCATGTTTCAAGTAGAACCATCTGGAGTTTTTGTAATATGGAAGCATTCAATATTTAATACAGCCAGAGCATGTAACAGGCTGTCAAACAAAGTAACACATTTAATGCAAAATAGAATAGAAATAGAATCAGCAGAAATTGTGATCTAGGGATTTATTCTGTAAATATATATGTATGTGTGTGTGAGTGTGTGTGTGAGAGAGAGAGAGAGAGAATGTATGTACAGTGGGGTGGGTACAGAAAGTATTCAGACCCCTTTTACTTTTTCACTCTTCGTTATATTGCAGCCATTTAAGTTTATTTTTTTCCTCATTAATGTACACACAGCATATTGACAGAAAAACAGAAGTCCTAAGTATTCAGACCTTTTGCTCAATATTTAGTAGAATTTTAGTGTAACACTTTTGATACAGCCCCAACAGATCACTGTTGGTGGCAGCATCATGCTGTGGGAGGTTTTTTTCAGCTGCAGGGACAGGACGACTGGTTCCAATCAAGGGAAAGATGAATTCGGCCCAGTACAGAGAAAACCTTCTCCAAAGTGCTCAGGACCACAGACTGGGCCAAAGGTTTACCTTCCAACAAGACAATGACCCTAAGCACACAGCTAAAATAATGAAGAAGTGGTTTCACAACTCTGTGACTATTCTTGAATGGCCCAGCCAGAGCCTGGACTTAAACCCAAGTGAGCATCTCTGGAGAGACCTAAAAATGGCTGTCCACCAACGTTTACCATCCAACCTGACAGAACTGGAGAGGATCTGCAAGGAGCAATGGCAGAGGATCCCTAAATCCAGGTGTGAAAAACTTGTTGCATCTTTCCCAAAATGTCTCATGGCTGTATTAGATCAAAAGGGTGCTTCTACTAAATAATGAGCAAAGGGGCTGAATACTTAGGACCATGTGATATTTCAGTTTATCTTTTTTAATAAATCAGCAAAAATGTCAGCAATTTTGTGTTTTTCTGTCAATATGGGGTGCTGTGGGTACATTAACAAGGAAAAAAAAACTTTTTTCAACATTTTGTTATATTGCAGCCATTTCCTAAAACCATTTAAGGGGGGCTGAATACTTTCTGTACCCACTGTATGTGTTTACAAAATGTATGTATGTCGAACAAACCTAATTATTCAAGGACCATTCATAAAGAACCATTTACTTAATTCCTGAATTAATCAGCCATTTGAACGAATCAAATAAATTAATAATTGACTCAATGACTTAATCATTAAGACATTTACCACCACGTACTTGCAGTTTTAGTATATTATTTAGAGTATTATTTCATTAAAGAAATAATTTAATATTGTCATAGTAAAAACAATAAAATGAATGAAATAAACTGTTAAAGGTATAGTTGACCCACCGCAAAATTACAAGTGTGTCATCATTTACTCAACCTCATGGCCCAAAAGTGTATATGTAGCCTAATAAACAAAATATTTCTTGCTGAAGCTACTTAATGTACTTAAAGCTACGCAATGTCAGTTTGATGCATTACAACAAAATTGTCTTAAAGTTTTGGGAGTTATTTCTCAGACAAATTGGATGTGCAATTAATTTGCAATTAAGTGTCATATCATGTAATCAATTGGATTTATCAGCCCTAACATATCACTGCATATCTGGTTGTCACAATCTGAATAATCCACTTTTCACACATAAAATGGAAGACACATCTGTGATGAAGCAAAATAAATATAGAAAACAAGAAACAGAAGGAAACAAAAGAAAGACATTTTTACATTTATTACAGCAGCATGATCAAGTAAAGCAGCGTCAACATTATGAAAGCTAAGCATCAGACTTATCAAACACCTCAGAATGGACAGTCATCTTTAGAACAACCCATAATGCTGACCGTTCCATTACAGATCACAAAGACAGGAGAAAGACACAACACATAACTGAGCTGCAGCCATCAAATCAGACTGGACAACGCCTGATGTCCGATTCACAGTCTCATGGAGAAAAACAGACAGAACATGGAAGAGGAGGAGGATGAGGAGGAGACAGAGAGAGCGCTTAGAGGGTAGTCATGTCGTTTAGAGCCAGATCCAGCTCCTCGCTGAGGGCTTTACCCTTCAGTTTCTGAGCATACACCTCATCTGTACATCGTCCCAGAGGAGAACACAGACACACGAGATGGACAGAACGAAACAAGCAGCAGAAAAAGACAAAATAATACCATGAGATGGAGGATCAATTTCAACAATCAAAATTGTTTCACTGCAAACTCCGAACAACAAGCAATCTTAGTTAGAAAACCTTGGCTCAGGCATAATTTTTAAGCTCACTCAAAGAGTCGTCTTGATCAGTCCCTCTGAAATGAAACCCATGATACATGCTCTCACGTGTCGTCTACTTATTCCCTTAACATCTAAGGTGTCAGTCACCTCACCAGAAAGCAGATGACATGCAGTTTCAGTCCTTCAAAAGACACAAGATCCATCTCTAGGAAACACACAAGACCTACGACATTCCAAGCAACATTAGTATATGACATCCGGATCTTTTTGGTCATGCGAAACATTTTTCCCTTTTTCTAAAAATCATTTTGGTTTACAAAACGGGAGAAAGGTTATGATTAGAAGGAGTGAGGCAGCAAAACTGCTCATACACATAAGTAGATTCCTGTTATTTTGTCGTTAGTAAAGAGACTCTTCACAGGCAGCAGAACAAATATTGAAGATGTACCTTCTAAATCGTCAATGGTCTTCTCAAGCTTCGCCACAGACCTCTCAGCGAACTCAGCACGCGTTTCAGCCTAGAGAAAAGAAAAACATATTTCCATCAATTTTCTTAAAATGAATACTAAAAGAAATATTACAACGCTATTGTACTTGAGCCATGACTGTCAATAAGCTGATCAAATGGTTGGCAAATTGGCCTTAATTGTTTTGTTAATCAGTCTGAATTATTATTATATATTACTATTTTTACACACCCGAATAGTTCTCACTCAATGGGAAACTTTAGAACACAGAGAACATAAAGAACGCTGGATGAAATGAATGTGAACCTACAATCAAGTGAAACTAAACCTGCAAGTGCATCCTATCTTTTGCCAGAGGATCTTTTTTATCTCTGAGATAAAGAAGTTCAACATTGCACAGATGGACCATATTAGCGAACCAGTGTCAGCATATAGGCGAGTAAGTGTCAAAACTAAATTCACATACTGTATTAAAAAAAAAAGATACTCTTCTATAATTGTATAATTGTATACTATTTTAGTATTTAATTAAAAATAACCGGTGACAATATTCTTAAAACTGAACTGAAGTCGTGTTCACTGAAGAACCAAACTAACAACCCCAGTCATAAAACTGTATCCATAAATAAAATCTCTAGAAACCAATAACCAACCAAATCAGTTCCGGTTACACAAATGATAAGACTTCAGTCTGTATCTGAACATGTACCATTGAAAACCATGCTAACTGTCTCGCTAATAAAAAAGTGTTAGTAACTGCATTGTTTTTTTTTGTTAGGGTAGTGTGGTGTTGACTGAAAAGCTTGAATTTATGTTTTACAGTGTGCCACATTTTATTTACCACATTACAAGGCTGTTTAATCTGGTTTAGATCACTTTAACATTGAACTGTTAAGGCTCCCGTAACAGTGTATAATAATACGGTATAAAATTTTAAGTTTATGTTTTGCAAATAACATGGTTTTGAGAGGATCGTGAACGCAGTAATCACTCGCAGTAATCATATACGGCTGGCAGCCGGTTCCCTAATCAATCACTTCCTATCAAATCGCTTTTCCCTTACTATACATTTGCCCCAATTCCATGTTCCCACATCTCGCTTTGAACACATCCCTCCTCCTCCCCTTCTCCATATTTTTCCGTCCCCGGGGCAGTCTGTGAACGAGCCGAACACCGAACCCTCACTAGGGTTATTTCCGCTAGGGTTCGGAGTCCACCGTTCTCCCGGCTCGCTCCCCAGACAGCTCGCCAAATCTGCTCTATTTTATTACTAGGAAACGTGAACTCTTGAAATTAATTTATAGTTGATTTAGAGTGCTGAATTTTCATAAACTCACCTCTTTGAGTTTGTCAGTGAGTACTCTGATTTCCTCTTCATATTTGTCTTCCTTTGTGGAGTACTGGGGAAGAAAAAACAATAATAATATTGATGCTGGAAATAAACCGGAAATCAAGAGCACTTTTTGCGATCTGTGCTTAATTATGCCTTTGAAGATAAAACAAAGGTCTTATTTGCATACGATTCAATATTTAAGAACTCTTTACAAGCTAAATATTCAATGCAGAATACTAAAAAAGAATACATATGAGAATGTATATAAAGAAGAACACTGCACAGCATTGACGAAAGAGAAATGGAAATGAAGTCTATGAAGACTGGGAGTATGAGAAAGCCATTTTACTCAACCAAAGGAATAGTTCACTTTATTGACTAATCTTAACCTGTATACAACTCTGCTTTAAGTGGAGCTTTATTTTTAAGTTTGGCTTTAAATTTGGATAAATTACATGTTAGACACAATCCTTTGTTTTGCAATGACCAAATTACAACCACAAATATTAGAGATGATATTATCACATTACAGATTTCCTTGAGAGTGAACATGGGTAGTCTTGACTTGAAAATAAATAGCAAGGCATTTGAACTTTTCACTGTAACAAACACTAGGGCTCTGCCTACCTTCTCAGCCTGTGCCTCGAGGGACTTCAAATTGTTGGTGACATTTTTTAATTCTTCCTCTAGGTCACCAGATTTGCTGTACCATAGCAAGAGAAGCAGGAAAAGAAAGGGCAAAGGAAAGGAGAGAGACAAGCACTATGAGAAGACAGGAAAGGCAGCAGTTTAAGCTAAAGAGACCCCAACCTGAATGAAACAATTAGGTAACTTAATTTTGGCTGAATATTAGTATCATGCAAAGTTCCAAGCACATCAGGCACTTTAAATGCCTTTACATGTTATTCACAAAATAATTTAAGGAAAGCAATACAAAACTTAATTATAAACAAATAAATCATTAAAAATAAATAATGAAAAATACAAATACAAAACAATAATAATAGTAATAAACAATTCTTAAATAAATTCATTAAAATAAAAATACTTTCCAAAGTGCTTGTTACAAAACATCAGTAATTAAAGTGTGGTATTCCACAAGGTTCTAGTTGAGGTCCCTTTTTCTTTTGCGAAACCTGTGTTTGTCTGCACAGGGACAGAGCCGAGAAGAGCAGCACAGGAGGAGATCTCCGAAAGAGAAGCTGGAGTTAACGTGCTACATCTCTCTCTCGACAGTACCTCTTCCTCTCCGGCCATCATGGATTTCAAATTCTGGTCCATGAGTTTAAGTTCTTCCTCCAGCTGCCTAACTCGACTGGGTTAGTCCAAAACGGGCCATTGGGGGAAGGGGGAGGTCATGGGGGAATCACAGGATAAGGAGCAAACGATCATGCGTTGTGGACAATCAGAAACCTTGCTTTTGTTAAATAATCCTGAGAACTCTTCTGTTATTTTATTAAAAGAAAATGCATTTGCAGCAGAAAGAATCCTGGAAATAACAAGTTTGCTCATTGTAGCTTTGTATTTTGTTTTAGGCAACACAGACATGCATATTAAACTCAGTTATTCATACAAACTTTTTTTACCATCATGTATACATATTCCACTCATTGTTGTAAATGAATATAATCAACACATTTTTGGCAAATAATTTGATTTAAGCTTGTTTATGTTTTCATGACGTTAATGCTAGCCTACATTTTTAGCCTTGATACTGAAATTCAAGTATTAATATCAAATATCAATAACTACGGAATTCCCTGCTAAGAAACAATGGTACTGGTGTTATTAATGAAAAAAGCTCAGTTCATTCTCAACTAAACTGTTTTTAATATGTACTTACGCCTCAGCCACTTCAGCTCGCTCCTCTGAGCGCTCAAGCTCACCCTCAAGAATAACCAGTTTACGTGCCACCTGCAGTCAGTCAAACAAACACACACACACACAAATAGACCCAATTTTAAAATTACAGTCAAATAATAAATATCACAGATCTGTTAAGCCAAATTATAAACTTAAAAGGTGATCAAGGATGATCAAGGAAGCAGCATGTTTGTTCTTCGGCATAAGTGTTTACGTATCCTCTCATATCAAACACATTGCAGCTGGATATGAAACTTGGAATATACATGCAGGACATACCTACCAAACTTGCAAGAAATGGCCACAAGCCAATGCTATGTATAAATGTTATGCATAAATATATATTTTAAATGAGTAAATAGAAAACAAGAATCAATTATTTATTTTAGCAAGTTGATGGGCTTACTTGGCTTTCTGTATCTTAAAATTCTTCCATTCCACCACTGTGAACTTTTTTGAAAATTTTATGCATGCAATAAGAAGCCCGATTTAAACAAATCCCATAATATGAGACTTGCTGACATGCACACCTCCTCATATTTGCGGTCAGCTTCCTCAGCAATGTGTTTGGCCTCCTTCAGCTGCATCTCCTGGATCTCCATCTTCTCCTCATCTTTTGTTGCTCTGTTCTCTATCACCTTCATTCCTCTGTTTGGAGAGACCACACAGTATCAGAAATGCCATGAACAGATAACTAAGAACTCATAAGGCTCTGGACTGACAGCTGATTCTCTACAGTGTGGAATGTTTGTCTTTCAAGTGTCAAAAAACTAGTTCAAACTACCTAAAACTTTAAACAAGTACGAAAAAATAAACATTTCAGGGTTTTTTTCTGATTACAAAAAACTAAAGGGATGTGTGTCAAATAAGTAAAAGTCCCGTGAAGAAAGCCCAGATGTGTAGTTTAAGTGTTAAAAAAGCCGAGGTCACACCTCTCGCTCTCATCTGCAGCTTTCTCTGCCTCTTCCAGCTTCTGTAGTGCTGTGGCGAGTCTCTCCTGGGCACGATCCAACTCCTCCTCTACCAGCTGGATACGTCTGTTCAGGGACGCCACCTCAGCCTCGGCCTGCCATCAAAGGAGATCAGTCAATGCACACCATAACATGAAGGAAAAATGTGATCTGGAACTTTAACATGTTGGATAACTCGAAATCCTGAGATAAATGTCTAATTACAAATGATCTTTCTTCATACGGTTATGCTTTCTCACAAAAGTAGGTCTTTTGAAAAAAAAAAAAAAAAATTTAAATCAGTACAACTCTCAAATAATTAGTATTTTTTGTATTTTATTGACAAAAGTTGTTTTTTTTATGGCCTCACTAGTGCTCTCCTCAATGTGCAAATTGCTATAAAAAGGCTATAAAAATAATATAAAATGTACGTTATGCAGAAAATTTAACATTAGGCTAATATTAGATAAATATTAAATCAATATAAAAATAATATTAATATTAATACAACAAAAATATCCAACATACAGACAGAACACTGTACTAAAGTACTGTGACAATGTAAAAAAAAAAAAATAATTATATATATATATATATATATATATAAATACTGTTTCCACAAAACTATTAACGACTCCATAGTGTCGAACATACAAGGTATTCTGATCTCTGAACAAATAACAGACACACATTAAAACAAGTGTACATCACTTTAGTGAATCAGTTAAAGGAGCCAGACTCTTACTACTATGTCATTTCTGACACATTTACCACATTTCATTCATTCATTCATTTAAACACAGTTAGGAGGACCAATAACAGGATTACTAAAAACATTTGCAAGAGTTGTATTACATTTCATTCGGATTGGTTCAACATTGTCGTTAATGAGGGCAGCAGAAACACAAAAAGGCTCTACAAGATCTTTGAAGGAAGAGTTAAGCAACCAAAATTATTACATTTACACATTTATCCAAAGCAATTAAATTTCCATTTAAGCTATCCATTTTATTAGTTCATGCATTCACTGGTAATTATAGAGCAGAAGTTCTCATTGGACACATTCTCTCTGAATGCATTGCTGGCTTTAAAGTTAAACTTTAAAAATGCAAAGTTCACTAGCTAAAGAGGGTTGAGCTCACTATCAGCTGTTTGTCCAATGCTTTAATAGCTAACTACACGATTGCAATGCTACTACTACTACTATGTCGACCCTTTAAATGTGGGAACACAGCACACAACAAACTTAAACTGATGATCTGTTTATCATTTCAAAGAATTCCCCCAAAACAACATGACTGTGGCTATTAGACAATATTAAAAAATTGGCAATTCTAATATTATGTTAATAACACCTTTACAACAGACGTTCTTCACAATCTAATAAAACGACACCTGCTCTGTACAAAGGTGGCCTAATTTGCTTGTGGGTTAAAGCCATGCCAGCTTCTAGAGCTATTTTCATTACAAGGTTAAAATCCAGGATAAAATATGAAAATAGCCTGAACAACTCAAAAGCTCACACAAGATGTTTAAAAAGATCCTTTTTAAGAAATCAGACAGAAAGAATTAAGAAAAGAGACAGAGCTCTGGCATAAAGCATATACTGGAGATCTTTGCCTGGTGGCAAACAAATAAATGACTTCATACACAGATCAGATGAAGTCACATGCTGAAAACCAGAATCAAACTTGTAAATGTCTAAGCAATTGACTACTTTCAGATTACGCATTACTCAAGAACAATGCTATTAACGAAAGAACAATCATCTTACTTTCACTTTGATAAAGCTAGCATAATGATTTATATTGCAGATCTGTAAAGATTTTGCAGTAAAAATTGCATACACAAGTCATTTATGCATTTGTGTCGCATGTATGGTGTCGGGAGTATTCATAACTTTTAAAACTGTTTTGGTCTAACAAAAGGGTTTTTATTCAGAAAGATGTTTTGTCAGCCGAACAATGTTATGTTGTTGTCAATCAACAGCACAATACTTTGTATGCATTTCTGTCACTCACCGCCTCGATGAAGTAAACCTGACATTTCCCATGAAATGTGCCCTGACAGCTTAAATTACAGATCATTGGTTTACAGCAAGAAGACAGTTTTTGTTCTTGTTCAGCTATTTATTTGTGTTAATTTTTAATGGGGAAAAAAAATTATTACAGTAAGGCAGGTGCATATGGGAGTTCAAATGTACTCGAGGGGTTGGACAACACACAGTTCAAACTTCTCCCCAAGCTTATGTTTATCTTTATGTAAACTACCAACAAATTTACAGGACAAACAATTCATTTAGTCTGAGCGTGTGAGCCGATGGATGTTTGCATTCAGGACTAACCGCATGACCACCTGTTTAATTGAACATTTGCATCACGTATCTACAGGTCCATCTCAGAGAAAGAACTTGATTTTGAAGAAAGAGATGCTTTAAGTCATCAACATCACCCGCCCTCTAAATAAAAACACTAATCCTCTTCTCACGTTCAGCTCATTAGCTCAAGTTCATCTGACAGGTCAGGAGCTCTCACTCGCTTTAGACCATCCCTCAATAGTGTTTTGCTCCTTAAACTGATGCTGATATTTGGATAACGTGTTTTTGAAGTGAACTTAATGTTTGGATTTGTTTTCAGTCAGAGCAGTCACCACAAAACTGCACAACAGATGCCAAACGCGAGGAACACCAGTTTTATATTCGTAAACCTCCAGACCACAAAACTGGAATAAATGTTTTTCATTGAATTATTAAGATTAAGACAATATTTATGAAAAATTAAAAAATGGAATCTGAAATTTAAATATTGAGAAAATTTCCTTTAAACCTAGCAGTGCATGTGACTAATCAAGAATTTAGTTTTGATATATTTACGGTAGGAAAAATACTACATATCTTCATGGAACATCATCTTTACTTTTTTTTTTTTTGATAATTTTGACCCATACAATGTATTGTTGGCAATTGCTCCAAAATTTTACCCGTGCTACTTATGACTGCTTTTGTGCTCGAGGGTCACATTTGGCATACACATCTAATATATATGACCCATTAATAAAGTTACTGTAGGTACTGCCATCCAGGACATTACATATGGCCTGCAATAGCTCCCTTTTCTACAAACAACTGACTGCCTGGTTGGTTTGGAATAAATGGACACTGGTATAGGACGTCTTTGAAGTTAAGAGGTGAACAGTGTAAATAAAGAGATAAAACATCGCAGTAACAGAGTTGCTCAGGCCAGAATCCGCATCCAGGCTGAACACAAGCCCGAATATCTCCAATCTGAACGCTTGTGAGGTCACTCACTCTCTCTCTGGCCTGCCGTTCCAGGTCCACCTCCCTCTGCAGCTCTTCTGCTCGGTCCTCCGCGTCGTCCGCCTGCTGCTGCAGGCTCTGGATTTTCCTCTTCACCGCTTCTATGGACGTTACCGAGGCCATTCTCTCTGGATCCCGAGTCCGGTATTAACAATGACAAACGCAAAACGGCAACGCAGCAGCGATATCGCTATATTCAAGTGATCTTGCCTTTATCAGACACTGTGCAGGTTAAGCATATTGGTTTCTTTTACTAAAGAAGTAGAATTTCCGCAGAAAAGTGTAGCGTGGACTGCCGGCGAGTGCTCTGTCCTTACCGCGGACGAAGCACGCATTTGTGGGGCTGAGCTAAAGCTGATGCTCGCCTGAGCAACAGATGGCGCAGCGCACCTGTCAGGTGATCCGGCGCTCAGCAAAGAGGAGCACAGAAGCAGGGCTTTCGTTCGCATTCCCATATTTGCGTGTTTTTTATGCTTTACATTAATATAGAATAGTGTTTTAAAGGTTTATTTTTATGAGCTCTGAACTTTTATTGTAGGGGTGGAAACATATAATGCAATACACAACTATTATTTTTGGAGCACTCTGAGAAATAAAGGTCCAAAAGCTGTACACCTTTTTTAGGTATTTTTAAGTTTTAGCTAAATAATATGTAATATATCATTAGGGACCATTTTAAAAAGTCACCGCCCCAAGTGACAGCTTCTGTATTTTTTTTTTTTTTTTTGAGATTTGATACTCACGTTTGAAAGAAATATTGATAACCTAAGTGGTTTAAGTTCTGTAAGTGTTCCTCGTGAAATACTATGAATAAAACTAAAATAACTTTTTTTTTACGTATGTCCTTAGACCAGTTCATTCAATGAAACTCTGAGCAGAAGCTCTGGAAATCATGACATCACTTCACTATAAACAAATGACTGCATTCCTCTGATGTTTTTCCTTTTTTGGCCACACATTAATGGTGTAAATACAGCACACACACACACACACACACACACACACACACACACACAGTCAAAGAGCCTCGTATATCAGTGTAAGAACTGGAAGCAAAGCATCTACAGATGTTTTTAGATTAAAGCATTTCTTCTGTGGCTGAATTGTTTTCCACATGCAGCTAGTTGAAAAGCACATTAGCATAGGTACATTTATTGCAATGCTAGAGGCATACAAACTCAAGGTTTTTATGTAACTGTTGCTTTTTGTGAGCTATTCAAACCATCTATAGACTACTTATCGAATCTGAACTGCAAAAATATTTAACACTGTAGAACTTACAGTAGTGCTCCCAGTTCATTAATGAAAGGGTATTATATGATACAGTGGAAAAGTATATCATGGCTAAATGTCTAAAAAGATATTTTTTTTTTTTGATAACATTCCCAGAAAGTCAATGGAAGTACCATTTGTATTTTTTCTACTTATATTGTATTGTATAAAGTATATCATACTTGTATTTTTGTCGTTGGTGAAAAGTATTGGATACTGAGAATTGACTGCCAATTAACACAGTGAGTGTGGAGAGTTCAAAGGTCATGAAACATGACAGGTACTGTATGAAACAGAAAGAATCAAATAGAAAATGCAGAGTCTGTGATGAAGTGGTGGGACGCTGTGAGGTGCTGACAGTGTTTATGAAGTGTTTACAGAATCTGATACTGTGGGTGGGTTTGGCACTCAAGTAAAAGAGCAGCTGTCGAAAGGACAAGCCCAGTCAGCGCGGGCCACTCTCAAGATTAACGGCTTGATCTCTCCGCTTCACATCTCATACTGACCACAGGAGGACGCATTCTAACCGTGCAGATCGTTCTAGCTCCTGAACATGTCTGACTTTTTAATCCTGTCATTTGTAGATGTTATGTTTGAACACATTTGTTGCTGGCAATTTGCAAAATACACCTTTTAAAATTTTTAACCTTTAAATGAGGCGTCAGTGGTTTTATATTGTTTTACAAATATAAATATACTGTTTTATATTGTTTTACAGTATTTTTTTTTTATTATTTAAATTTTAAGGTAACTTCCTCATAAAATAACCAATGGTTGGCGTACAGTCCAGGGAGTGGGCAGAGAGCCGGGGGTATACCTGAGTGGGTATAGGAGGGTGGGAAGGCTAACTTGCGGGGATGGCCGAACAGCCTAAATGAGCGTTAAAGAAACTGGAACCAGACATCTCTGAATGAGCGAGACGAAGGTAACAGCGGTAAAGAACGAAAAACCCCATGAGAGAGGAACCTTGGGAGGAGCCTGGCTCAGTGGGCTGGTTCTCCTCTGGCTGAAGGCCCAACGCCTGGTTCCCAGTTTAGGTGGAGTAAGGGGCGGTGGAGGGATGCAAAGAACGAAAATGTGAGGGAGAGGTCGATAATATTTAAAGGAAGGCTTTAGCTTCCGATAGGGTAATTAGGTAATAGGAAGATTAAGAATTAATCGTACGTGCTTCTCCCGAAATGTGTTAGTCAAACATCATTTTACATTTTTTTTTCAGCATCATTGTTTCATTCTTCAGTGTAATATGATCAACAAATCATTTCTATATGCTGATCCACTGCTTTTCAGATTTTTTGGTTATGGTTTTATTTCAAAATGTAAATCTTTAATGGATGTTTTTACTGTCACTAGTTTAATCCAAAATATTTTAATTTGTCTTTCAAAAAAGAAAAAAAAATCTTACTGACCTCAGAATTTTGAACTGTACATAACATATCAAACAAGGTATGACTGAGAGATGTGATTTGTGCGTCACTCACGTCTGTGGCCTTCTTCTCGGCCTGCTCAAGTTTCTCCTGAGCATCCTTCAGTGATTCAGAATACTTGTCCAGCTCGTCCTCCACACCCTTCAGCTTCTTCTGCAGGCCCAAGAGCTCCTCTTCCAGCTACGCACAAATAACACACATATAAAGCACTTAAAATACAGTCAAAGGATGCCACTAAGGATTTAGGAAACAGTTTTAATGGTTAAACAGTTTTTAATTCTCAATACTTGATTTAAATGCTTGTACAGAAGAAAGGCTGACTCTTTCAGAAATGTTTGTTTTATTGGAAGATCATTACTTGTCAAGTAATATGTCCATGATTCCTACACTGATGATAAATGATGATGTGTAAATCCCAGCTCATAAATGACTGTCTCGTTTAGGTGGCCTGTTGGGGGGGTGGGGGCAATTATAAACGGCAAAGTTATGTTTAAGCAGAAGGTTGCAGCAGCTGCTGGTGACCCCCACCCACCCATTTAACACACAACAAATAAACCACCACACATAGCTTAGTGTCATAAACCAGCCTCTATTTATTGGGAGCCAGCAGGACAGTCGTCTGCTGCATATGGAAACGAGATAATGCCGGCTAAAAAAATAGAGGCCACTTTGGTCAGCTCATAAATTGACAAGTTCAAAATAACGTCAGCGAATGACAGAACAAGTGAACGGTTTCAAAGCAATGCACTCATGGTGGATGCCTTCCCTTTATTCTGTTAGACAGGTGGGGACAGTTATGAGAAGCATTGCAGCTTTGGCGTCAAACGCAGCCCGGTGGCTCCAGATGGTACGAAGCCTTGATCCTATTATATTGAACAATTCCATGAAGGTGGAGCGGGACAAAAAAAGATCAAGGACAGCATGTATGGTGACTGACAGGGGTGCAATAACAAAGGCCTTGGGACAAGAATAAACGAAGTCGGGCCATCAGCACAGGCTTTCAAGAAAACGTGATTTAATCTTGTGCATTAAATCAGAAGAATTTGAAACTTGAAAGTAACTAATACAGAAATTCAAAATGAAATGGAATTAATTTCTGCAAACTATGATATAACGCATGCTCTGATAAAATTGTCTCATATGTTTTTTCTCCTCTTGGAAAGCTAAATTCTATTATAGAGAGCGACAGTGTCCTCAATGAAGAAGCTTTAGTGAATTGGAGAATAGCTATAGCTGATGTTGTCTATGAATTATTGAGGATGACAAGAGTGGATAAAAGATCAACAGGAATAATTCATTCAACAAATAAATCTAAAGTGACAGGCCCGTTTGTGTTGTTATTTGTGTCACATTTAATCAAACGATGGAAAAGGTTGTTCCTTTCAGTCTGGGCCTCTTAATTAAATGGCTATACCTACTTAAATATACTAAGATATTTACACCACTATATTTGGCATCAACCATTTCACTTAGTCCTGATTGATGGGTCTTAAGGAACAAGACTAAAAATAGTCATCCCATCAGAGATGCTGGACCATGAACTGGAATTGATCATCAGTTTTTGGAGTTGATGACACTGACCAGATGATTACTGATAATTTACACACACTACATACAGTATACAGGAAAGGTCAAATTATACAATTTCTGTACTTAGTACTCAGAGAAAATCAGCAAAAAAGTTTGACTTTTATTTATATCACTGCTTAGACAATTTTCCATATGATTTTTTAAGTCCGGTCTTTCCAGTTTAACAGAGACTTCAATTAGACACGGTTGCAAAACAACAGAAACATGGATCTACAGAAAAAGTTTTCAGCTAACCAAATTCAATTTATTTACCTGTTTGCACTTGTCCTCTGCACCTTTCTTGTCTATCTCTGCTTGTTCCGCGCGATCTATGGCATTCTCCTTGTCTAGCTTCAGCATCTGCATTTTCTTCTTGATGGCCTCCATTGTTGATTTCTTGGGTTTCTGCTAGCAGCCGAGGAGAACTTGTTCAGAGAGTGGAGGCTGAGACAGACAAAGCTGAGTGCACAGCAGAGAGGCGGCTGGAATCCTCTACAGAGAAACGCTGGTCTTTTTTGGAAACTTCTCTAAAGTCTCTGGGAGAGTGACGTCCCCCTGCTCTGATTCGTCCTGCTGAATGGGCTCAGCATTTGACCCTGTGATTTTGTCCATGTTTGGGAGGCTCTGAATTCTCATTCTCCAGTTGTATTTAAAAAGATCTGAGGTCAGGATTGTTCAAGCGCCAAGTATTATTGAGTACCTTTAACTTAAATTTCATCACAATTTTTAATAATATTCTGTATGAAGGCTCAAAAACCACTTTCACTGCCTGGACAATGACTTCATCTTCTCAATGACTTCAGTACTAAAATTTGCCTACTGTGTTCAGTGGTGTTAAATTGATTGTTTTTTTTAAAAAAAATAATGCTACTGTAGTACCTTCTTTATAAACACATGGCATAAAATGCTTAATTTGTATTTGCAGTTTTAGAAAGAATAAAAATGGATTTAAGTGTCAAGGTAAATCTATCTATCAGTCAATCAATTATATTTATATAGCACTTCAACAATACAAATTGTAGCAAATCACTGAACATTATGAAATAGGAGAACAGAGTGATGGTAATGTATAATGACGAGAATGAAACTATTTATTTATTAAATGCAGAGAGTCTTTGTAATCAAAACGACGATAATCACAAGAAAGTAGGTGCCCCCGACTAAGCTAGCCAGAGGCGACAGCGCTTTTTTGGGAGAAACCAGGCTTAGTTGGGGCCAGTTCTCCTCTGGCCGAACGCCCAGCACTTAATTTCCAGTTTAATTTTAAGCACATGTCAGATTGTGTAAATGAGAAATACTATAAGCTTTGAGCACGTCCCAAGGACTTTCAAGCTTGCAGTTATTAAATCACTTAAAAAGAATGCACAGCTTTTCAAAACATTATGTCAAAAACATTACAATTGTCAAATTATCAAACATAAGACAAGTTAAGTATATGGGGGACCACAAGGCTCAGTCTTAGGTCCTCTTGTATTCATCGTTTATGCTCACTTTACGCAATGTTATCAGGAAACAAGGCTTTCATTTTTATGCTGATGACAGTTAGCTTTATGTTTGTTTGTTTTTTTTATTAGTGTAGCTCATTTAAAAACAAATTAGGCTTGGTCAAAGTACTTTCCCATAAAACAACATTTAGTAGAATAAGACGACAAAAAACAAAACAAAACACAAAAACATTTATAAATATTCAAAACTCAAGACAACCAAAATTTTCAACAACAAGCTCAACCACACGCTTGGGCAAATGCAGGCATTTTAAAAGCCTGTGTAAACTGTTTCAAATCAGCAAGCAAAAGGAACTTTTATTTTTGCAATATTTCTTAAATGAAGGCATCATTGTTTTAATCAAGTTAAAAGAATATAGTGATTAATTGTACCAAATGCTGCCATAAAAAATGTCACTAAGCAGCAAGTCCTACTGTACCTTTAAAGGCAGTCTCAGTAGTGTAGTTTGATATAAAATAAAAAAACTAATTTTTATTTGATAAAAAAAGAGATCCGCTGATGATAAACAGCCTTCAGGATGGAATTATACCATTGGCTAGTCTACTATTTATAATACATAACACACTACATCTAAGGGAAAGCTGTAAAGTTTCAAATCAAATTATACCAAATTTGAAAATGAGAGAGGATACTACATGCAGTATCCTCAAGATAAAACGAAGCAATTGTTCCGATTTGTACCAAAATATAAGCATGTAAACTATGATTGCTGTTACCTTCTCTTTTAAAACCACTTTTCCAATTTTGTAAAAAGTATTCTACTACTGAATTATTTCCGTTACTGTTTCTATGTCCCTTGATAAAGAAAGATAGTTCACGTGTAATCACTGGAAGACTTTTGCAATGTATAGTGCAGACTGGATGGTTCAAATGCAACAGTTCTTATAGATATTCTAATCATATCAGTTCAAGTTTAGAATAGCACTACAGAAGGACATGGATACATTCATATATGACTCCTAAACTTTGGAATAACCTTCTTGCCAATATTCAGAAGTCACATACTCTCTCACTTCAAGTCTAGATTAAATACGAATCTCTGCAGGGGTTAGAATTATATCATTATTATAATTATTCACCTTGATATCTGAAGTATGGATTTTTTAAGTAAGACAAAATGCTCATAAATTATTTATGTTATTAGTAGCCTAAGCGAGTAAGCCCTTCAAACACCAGCATATTTGTAAAAAACACACAAATGCAACAGGAGATATTTGCAAAACAGTGAATTTATGAGTGTTTAGTTAAACACATTGAGTAATTGTGTCTATTTATTTTAGGTGAGAAACTGTTAACAGATAAATACACAATCATAAAATACAAAGGCAGGCAAGATTCAGAATATATACTGAATGTAACAGGAAAGGCAGTATTGGTGAACACTGTTGTAGAACATGTATTTCATCTTAATTAATAACAGTCTTTATAATTTCTTAAAAACAGTTCTTTATAATAACTCTGATTACTATTTGATAAACAACCATTGTAATTAACCAATTCTCGTTACAAATCTTTTTTAATCTAATATTGTCTTGTCTACATCTGTATGGGCATACATCAGTAAATTACAACAGTAAATAGCAAGAAAAGAACAAAAAACACATTATAAAAGCAAAAATGGAAATATGGCTTTTACGCATTATAAAAGATATCATTTTGATAGAAACGCCTGTAGACCAAGTTATCACATAAGCAAACATTGACACTGCAAAAACATTAACAGGAGATACTATTTGTAACATTTCAAAGCTTATTTACTCTTTTATTTAGAAAATGATATGTTTTCTCTGAATTGTTTCAACGCAAAGTTAATCATTGCACCGCTGGTCCAAATTGCCACAAAGAAAAAATTGAAAAAGTACAAATGTTGAAAATCTTACAAACACTGTTTAGCCCCTGCCATGATCACAAGCTTTCAAAACACACACTGCTCATCTAACCCGGCTAGTACTGAAGAAAAATAATATAGATCTATTTGAAGACATTAAAAAGGATTTGTATAAGCTTCATGTTATCCAAATACAACAAAACAATAAAGCTGGTATGGCAATTCTCAAAAAACTTTTAAAATAGACATCCTGATATATAGTTCACTTTTTACTCATTGCATATCATTAATTACTTTTCTCAAGCTCTCAATGTCATTGATTAGTCTCTGATGCGGCTCACTGTTCCTGTCCATCCTCTCTGAGCTCTGACGGCAGGAACTTGTACTGTTGCTGTCGGATCATGGCCAGCTTCTTCCTGGCTTCCTCCAGCTCTCTCTCCTTCCTGAGCATCTCTTCCTGAGCAGCGATGATCTGGGGACAAACACATACAGATGAAAATCCACAAATCATGAAAGAGAATTTGTAAAGAAATAAGACGGAAATTAAAATGCACAGTAAATGTAATATAAGTAGTACACATAAGAGATATTTCATTTGTTGAGCTTCAATGTTTAATAAACCCTTAAATTATATAGAAATATATTTCTACATTCATCCACAAAATAGCTAGGTTACAAAAACAGATTGAATAAAAGTTTTAGAAATGAATTGGTCGTTTAGAGTAATTACCAAATGGATATAAAAAAAGTTACATGATAACAGCTTTAATTCCCTAAATGAAAAATGTCAATAGTTGTGCTGGAAATGCTCTAATATGCATCTAAATGTGCTGGTGTTTGACTGGTAACTGATATTCTGCTCTTTACCTGAGCGATACCGCCCACCATCTTGCTCTTCACCATCACAGCCTGATCATCCTGGGCCTCAAACACAGCCTTCTGTGCTGCCTTCACCAGGTTATCTGATGCCCTCTTCACGGCGTTACCTGCAGCCTAAAGAAAAAAAAAAAACATGTCAGAGTACTTTACATTCAACACGAGAGCATTCAACAAACCCAATATCAGCTTACAAGTACAAATTCTGTGCTGTAGGCAGGCTGAGACACTGAATCTCATCAAAATTACCGCCATATATTATACATGAGACGCTGCAGCAATGCCATGGTCACAATGCTAAATCCTACTATTAAAGTATTCTTTTATTGTTAGTCTTGTTGCTCATCATAGTGCATTTACATGTGCACCGTATTCTTACACTCACTTTTTGTATCTGCTGCTAGACGTACACCTACAGGTACAACTACTTAATTTGGGGCTACAAGTACATTACAAATACAAATACTTTAATTTGTGGTTACGCCTATTTTAATATAAGTATTAAAGTATACTACCAGTACAAATCTTTAATTTGTGGCTACAAGTACATCACAAAAGCAACTATAATTTTGTGGCTACAAGTGCACTACAGGTACAACAACTTTAATTTGTGTCTGCTTTAATATGTGGCTACAAGTACATTAATTGTTGCCTGCAAGTACACTACAAATACACAATCTTTAAATTGTGGCTACAAGTACGGTACAAATACAACTACTTTAATTTTTAGCTAGAAGTAGAAATATAAGCACACACCCACTTTAATTTCCGGCTAGAATTAAACCTTCATGTACAACTATAAATTGTGGCTACAAGTACTCTACAAAAACAAACACTAATCAGCAGCTAGAAGATCAACTACTTTATTTTGTGGCTACAAGTACAAATACCAGTCGGTGCAAACCTGTGGAAACTGTCCTTGATACTACTGGCAATATATTACGAACGAGCCTTTTTAAAAACATAGATGCAAACACGTATAAATGACATGGACATTATTAAAAAAATGATCATGACAGCTATGTGTGAACCCAGTAAAATCTAATTTAACACATAGAGGTTCGAAGTCAAGCAGTTAGGAAGGAAGGTTCTGCATGTGTCTGGATTCTAGGGACGGCTTTATAAGGAAATGCAGCTGTGGAGAGAGCAGCCTGAACCAAACACATCTCCGGCGATCCTCTGGCAAACGTTCCAGGGATATTTTTTTTTTCCTTTTTATGCCTTTTGAGGCATTGTGCAGGCCTAAAGGTGTGATTTAGGGTTGAGTGTGTTCAGCTGTCAAGAGTGAGATTTATTTCTGTAAGAGGAAGGACTGGCCTGCAATTTATACACAAACTAGCATAGCCAAAACATTCTGCACTGTTGCCACAGAAGACAATTTACATTACTGAGCACAGTTCTATTGAGGCAATTCGGTTCACGTCTTGTAACCAAATATGTTTTGTTTTTTTTGTGCATATAAGACGACTTTTCTCATGGACAGACTGCAGAAGTGGGATGATACAGAAGGGGAAGTATATTAAAAGGTAAAAACTGACCAACTACGACTTTATTTTACAGAGAAAGGCAGACAGATTTGGTGCAGTTCTGTGAATATGACTGTAGTGGATGAGTGACGCCAGTTTAATCTTCAGAGGGCGCCTTTAATTCATATATTAACAGATCAGTGAAAATAATGTCATCTGCTGCTCTAATTGTAAAATTTGATTGGTTTGAAGTCAGCATGACTGGGCGGTAGCATAGGAGTGGGTACATACTAATCATTTTAAAATAACTATGACACAGTCTGTATTAGTTAATGACAGCATTTCACATTTGACAAATTTCTCGATCCGTTTACCACTAGCTATAATCTATAATTATTAATTAGCATTCATATTAACAGTAAATTAGTGCACAGAAATGATCCAACTATGTTCAATATCTTGCTTATCAGAATTTTGTTATTATTATTATTATGTCTCAAAGCTTAATAAACCGAAAAGCAAACTGTATTTTTTTGGAACAGTAAATTGATATTATAAATGTAATTCATGTACTGCATTCCTGAGACGGAGGACCATATGAAATTCAGAAGCCGGCTCACCACAGCACTTCATCAGCACTGCTGTTATCACAAGCACTCATCAGAGCACATTACGCATCAGACAGCTGGAGTGTGTAAGACAAGATGATGGAACTGCATCTATTCCTGCTCCAGCATTACATTCATCTCACGGCTGCAAGGCTAAAAAACACAGCTAAACTAAACATGGGGCTTTACCAGACTCTAGGACAGGAGCACAGGAGACTGTAAAATGGAAAAAGCCATTGGATACTATATATGTCTGACACATAGCATCAGCTTACTTATCATTTTACAGATTTGCTCAGAAGCAGTTTTTATGAGTGAAAATGTAATATCGTGCCTGAAAGATAAAGTGGTGATCTCAGAGTTATTAGGTTTTAAATTAAACCTCAGCCTTCACCCTGTGCAGCTGTTTCTGGAGGCAGGAGGGGCGCAGTGGGTTTCACTGTCACTGAATATTTAAAGGCTTTGTTCAGAGGCGGGCACACAACAACTAACTCCTTGTTGTTTATTTGTGTCAGACCACTGCAGGAGGAAAAGAAGTTTTTTTGCTCATGTTAGGATGTGTACGGGTCAAGGTCTCTCTCTCTGCGTCTGCTCTGTTCAGCGAGTGGCTGAAAAAGCATGTAACTTTTTGTGTTCAGAATTTGCAAAACGTACACTTTTAATATTTTTGCTTATTTTTGGACTACTGTAGCCTGGTCGGGTCATCACCTCGTTGCACCTGTGGAGCAACACATACCTGCGCCAACAGACATGTTTTGTTAACATGTTATGTTATGATAAATCAGGATTTTGTGCAGATTGAAAGGTAGAATATATACTAAATAGTATATTTGTGCACAAACAAACATGATGATGAATAATAAATGTACATTTTGCATGCTCAGAAGAAGTGAGCTGCCCTGTAGTGTAAAAAATGTAAACAGGTATGTCGCAATACATCGCAATGCAAATAAAGTGATGGGAACCTGGTAATTCTATGTTCTATTTTTATGTGTAATAGACATGAAAAAGTTCTTTCAAAAACATCTATGATCTTTAAAACATGTCTAATCTTCATGCTCTATATCAACAATAAACATACTGGGATAAAGCATCCATATCTGTCCATACTTACGTCAATTAAAGTATTCAAACTTGAAAATGATTCTTTTTAAGGTACATTTAGAACAGATAAAAATGTGTGATTAAATTGCAATCAATCGCAAGTTAATTCATGATAATCATGCAATTAATCACAATTAAAAATCATAATATATGTGTGTATACTATGCCCATTTATTATGCGTCTCAATTTCTACTGTGACATTCAGATGGTAGGGGCATAATTTGGCGTGAAGAACATGAAAGCATGGATCCTTCCTGCCTCGTCTCAACAGTTCGAGCTGGTGGTGTAATGCTGTGGGGGATATTTTCTTGGCACATTTTAGAACCCTTAGGACCAACAGAGCATTGTTTAAACACCACAGCCTACTTGATTATTATTGCTGACCATGTCAGTCCCTTAATAGCTGACTTAATAATGGCTACTTCCAGCAGAATAATGCACCATTTCTTAATAATAGCACCATGCTATACTGTTTGAGTGGGAATAAAATGCTTACTTCCTATATTTAAAATGTTTCTGTGCTAACCAACAAGAGTTTTAAAATATTTCATTTTATTTCATTTGTTTTTTTTTTTTTTTTGTATATTTTATTGATTCTGATCAGAATCAATCTGACATCCACTATTACTATTATACATCTATTTTTACCTAATACAAGACACTTTCAAAACATGTAAGTCACACACACACACTCACTGACCTGCAGTCTCTTCATGGTCTGGGAGTCCTGGTCAGCCTTGACCTTACAGGCCACCAGCAGCTGAGCGGTGGATGCTGCCACTTGTTTGGCCGAAGAAATGAGTTTCTCCTCACTGGCATGACCCTGAACCGCAGAGTTAGCTGCTTCACACAAGTTGTTCGTAGCTGCAGCCACCATACGCGCCTAGAATATTAAATATGTTAAAAATCCACATCAAAAATACTTAATGTATCTGAAATCTCTGCATCTAAATATATCCAAAGAAACTGAGAAAAAGCTAAAGTGCTAGTTAACATTCTGCCATCATCTACTTTCCTCACATGGTTTCAAACCTGTATGATTGACTTTCTTGCGCAGAACATAAAAGAAAATATTCTGAGAACATCTCAGGGCTTTCATGTCCACATATCAAATGTCAATAGAGACCAAAGATGTTTTGGACTTCACTGACTTTGGACAAAAACAATCGAAACATTCTTCAAAATATCTTCATTTGTGTCATAATGATATCAGAGTATGATACGGCTTTATGTAGTGAACTACATTTTAAGCTCAAAAGCTCTTTTAGCTCTACTTGTGGCAGTGACCTACAGCAGAAATAAGACCCTGTGACCACTGTCCATCATCCACCGCATTTGCTGGGATCGCCCCGACCTGACAGAGAGATAGGAATACATTACTGACTGAGCAAGGCTAAACAAAGTGCATGATTTCTGGGCATTCTGTATAAAGTACGTTTATCAAGGCATGTTCATACCTTCCCTTGAGCCACCAGCTCTCTCTGAGCAGCAGATGCAGCTTTGACCAGAGCGCTTGTGGCTGCAGCGATGGATTTGGCTGCTTCCAGAATCTGTTCCTCGAAGTTTAGACTCTCATCAGCTTCCTGTTGATCAAAACAGAGCAAACATTCATTTCCACCACCGGCTGAACATCGTGACTTATCTTAAAGGTTTTTTGCATGCGTATGAATACATCGCCACAATGGCTTTTCATTCCATTATAGATAAAGGTGATGATGGAGGTCAATTCATGCTACATTCATAATTCATATCATTTGTGTTACCTTAAATCCAAATCCAAACTGGGCAATGCAAACGGGAATAGTTACACAAATGTGACACAAAAAGCTTCAGATTATATGAGCACTGATTGGGATTTTCCAAATGTCAAGTACTATAGCGTGTCAGTTAAGCTGCTACTAAGGGGGTGGGGGGGTAAATGTTTCCTCACCTTGGGTTTGGCCCGGGGTTTGAGCTGCTCTAGTTTCTTGGCGGCAGCTTCAATGGCAGCTGCGGCTCCCAGCAGCTCATTTTCAGCGATGACGGTCGGGTCCTCAGGATCCACCCACTCAGTACCTAAAGAAAACATCGTAACCAATCAAACTCATGTGTAAGATTGCGCTGTGTACCTTTAATAAAATAATCCTGCTATATCTTAGTCTTCCTCCATTCTCCTCCTCGGATTTAAACACTTTCCACAGTCTTTGGAATTTCGATCATCTGTGGTTCTTTTTATGAATCCTGAGGTTTTGAGTGGTGTGTGAATTTTACAACATATTCTACAATGTTTTCTTTGCTTTTTGAAATTTTTGAAACAAATTTTATTCAGCAATATTAGTATATTAGAAAGAATATACACTAGTTTGAGGTCAGTAATATTATTTTAGTGATTTGAAGAAAAAAAAAGTCTCATGTTCACAACAGCAGCATTTATTTGACCAAAAACAGTCATTTTACATAATAAAAGATTGGTTTGCATAATATATGTGTGTATGAAGTATTATGTATATATAAATACACGCACACACACACACACACACACACACACACAATATCAACAATAAATATCAACAAATATTTAAAAAATATGCACTGTGGGTGTATTTATATATTTAATATATACAGTACACACACATATTATGTAAACAAAATCTTTTATTTCAGATGTAATTAATCACAATTAATTGTTTGACAGTACTATATTAAATATATTTTTGCACTCAAACACTAGATGGGTAGAGAGACCTTAATTTTATAATACTATTTTTTTTTTCTTTTACACAATTGACACCTACTAGTATGTATCATCTGCTTTCTTTAACTCCTCACTCTCTCTCTCAAACACACACACACTCTCTCTGAGATTCTCCTTGTCTCTCATCATGTGTTAAATGAGGGTCTGGGTATTATCACCCTGATCTCTCAGATCACTTTCAGTGATGGGTTGCAGGGATTATCCTGATAAATCCTGCTTGGATTCCCTGCTCATGATGCAGAACTGGAAGAGGATACTTGACCTGATGGAGAGGACAAGAGGGCAAGAAGTACAAGAGAAGCCCTAGATCTAGAGCCCTACAGCCAGAAGATAATCCACTGAATGCTGGATGGCCAGATCAGAGTGTGTTCTGAGAAATATCACACACACACACACAGGAGGCAGTCGTACCTTTCATGGCCTCTGCAGCCTGTATGAGCTCTGTCACTGAACCAGCAACTCGTTTGGAGTAGTTCGCCAGCTGCTGTTTAAGGTCATGACTTGGTTTCTGAATAATCTGTGGGTAGAGATCACACGATTTTAATTACATTAGAACATTAAAACATCCTAAATAACAGATTGATAACATCAATCTGATGACACATTCAACTCCTCACAAAACGCTCATTGCTGTTAGACACACTAGAAGACACCAATCTAGTGGTATGTGTGTGTCCTCAGTGTGTCCTCCAGGGTGGTGCTGGTGACAGTGGAACAGGTGCGTGGCATTAGCAGAGCTGTTCGTTTGGAACAGACGGCTAAGAAAAGACTTGGCCATGAGCAAGAATGCTAGGAATGACATAGACAATACCAGAAACACACACACCCACAGACAAACATATGCTGCCTGTCTATACACGCTCTACAAAAGCACAAAAGACAGTCCGCCTCTCTTTTCAGAGTTCCTTTGTTTTGACCAACGCATTTCCAGTCGTGATTTTTCGTGACAGTGGTTGATTCCTCTTTAAATGCCTATATTTAGAATGACTAGATGTTCAGTAAATGATCAAGGGAATACTATTGTGACCAATATGACGCTCACTGACAGATTAGTATTTTATACTGGTGTTATTCCACTTAAACTTAAAAAAAAAAACCTTTAAAATACACGTGGCACGGTTCACAAAACCCACGGTTCGGTTTGTATCGCGGTTTTAGGGTCACGCTTTTCGGTTCTGTACGGTGCTTGTTATTTTTTCTTTGAATCTTTAACACTCCAGAAATGTACTTCAGCATATGATATATAGCTTAATTATCCACAATTTAGGATACAGTATTAAAAAAGTTATATCTTGTAATCATTCATAAACTGAATTGTATGCGTGTTGCACAATACTTGCATACAGTCGCAGTTCTATCTATTGTTTTATTTCCGCTGTCATCAAAGGTAATAGAGCACGGATCGGGCTGCATTTTTCTCTCCGAGCCCGGGCCGCGTCCGACAGAGCTGTAACCAAATTGTTTTCTCATACTAAATGACACATGCACTTTTTTGTGTGGAAAGCCCGCTTTTATTAAGCAACTGTGTAGGAAGTCGTTCGGATGAGAGAGCATCAGCGCACACGGGGCAAAAAGCGTCGTTATAAAACAGACGCACATTCGCGCTGATGTGACAGAGCCCGACCTGAACCAGAGCATCCTTTCTAAATATCTGTCCGAACGCGGTATCCATCCTCTAATAGGTAACATGAAATCCAAAATGTTCCGACACACCAGATTTTTACGACGCTGGTGCATCCTCCTACTCTGGGCAGTCTTCCTTTTCTCTCTCACTTGCCATTTCCACACGTACAGTACTGTGACCTGCAGCACTCACTGCAGACACCTCCATTCTTTTGCGCGAAAGGGAAACACACTGACGTCACATACAGGGCACGAGGCTACATTCGAGGGCATACAGTCGAACCGTGCGACGCATGCCCTGAACCGTGACAAGCGAACCAAGTGTTTTTTTTTTCATGAACCGTGCCACCCCTACTATTAATATACTGTAGGTCCCAGAATGCATCCAAATGTCACTCACTTCAAGACAAACTAATGATTTGCTAATAATATAACAATTGATTAGGATTCATTTCTGTTTCCTCAGTCAAATGTTGTTTCTTCTTTAATATGACGACGAAAACGGAGATATGAACAAACTTTGGTAAAGTTTGTTGGCTGGTGGATTTTTTGAGGATTTGACAATAAGATGAACTGGCTAATATCTGTCAAATGGTTTGTGAAATATGAAATCTTTGAAACTGCCGTGAGAATTTACAGATTATACACAACAAAAGAAGTCAAAGTCGAAGTCAAAATGGTGCAAAAATAAATAAAAATCAGACAAGGATAAATACAGATCTGCAACCCACCAGTTAAGAAGTACTGCGGCACACACCTTATGTAATTTTTGAGTCATGTTAAGAGGTTGTTCGGTTCAGCACACACAGAACACACACATTCACATGCACAATCTGTCACCTTTAACTCACCGGCTATCACAGCGAACCCACACATACGCATCAGAGAAAAAAAGAAAATACATGAAGGTAAACTACAAATTTCGCAATCTCAACATCCCACATTTGACAACTCAGATGTTCTTTACCAACTCTACCTCTAATATTTGATCATATTTTAACTACCCTTTAATACATTTTAGACAAAAATTTCATTCACTGACCCACACACAAACATACTGTGAAATATGTCACATTTCAGCGTGCCCCTAAAATAACAGGACCAAAGGCTGCGAAAGTTTTAAGCCTAATGACCCCACTAAAGGAGCTCTAAAGAAGAGTGTGTGTGTAACAGGGTGGACACTCACCACTAGCACGTGCTCCAGCAGGCCCAGGTATCCTGTGGCACACTCAGAGCCGAAGCGCAGCGCTCGAGCCTGAACGTCTTGCTTCACCTCTGGGTGGAACGCCGCTTGCTGAACAACACAGCACAATTTTTTTCAGTTTCTGTCTGTCTCTTCAGTTTAACAGAAACACATCGACACTAGAAGTCAAAGTTTGAGCACTTATTCTGTATGACTACTTTCCATATTTCTTATTTATTTAGTCACTTAATAAATTAAATTAAAATGATTTTTTATGCTTTAAAAATGTTTTTTTTTTGCTACACATGAATGAAATATAAATGAACATATAACAATGCAATTCTGAGTTTATAGCATCATTTTACAAACTGTTTGGATTATTCTAAAAATAACTGCATTTTGCTTTAATGAAGCTTAACTGAATTGAAGTTCCACAAAATCGCATGCATTTTAAAGACATCGTTTTTTCTCCATATATAACCCATTACGATGTGCATATGCAGTCATTCGTATCACCGTGTATAAGAGTGGTCTCACCTTGCAGGAGTGCAGCATGTCAGCAATGGCTCGTCTGCTCAGATTAGCAGTGGCGATCACATCCTCTTGACGGCACGAGTTTCCAGCAGCCACTGCTTTCGCCGTGGCCAGCGTGATGCCTTTGGTCATGCGGATGAACTCCTCTGGAGTGGCGGTCTTTGGAGGAGGATCTGCACTGCTGAATACCTGAACACCAGTAGGACATATGATTATATGAATTTTACGCATGAGGTTTTTTTGATGCTCTTCTTCATCCAGTGGACTTTATATCTAATAATATACTTTTTCCTTGTAATATAGTCCTTGCATATTTTCAGCACAGTTCAGAGTGTGTGTTAGAGGCTGACATTTTTTCGGGAATCCCACGGGTCACGGGATTCCCGTGGGATTCCCGCGGGATGGGAGTCATCTT
>JAUYWG010000044.1:751173-767414 GCA_034779775.1 Enteromius afrohamiltoni
TATAAATAATGGCCATATAATCAACAGAAAAGGAAACCATGTCACAATACCTCGTCATTCTCGGCAGTCATGGCTGCACATCTGGCCTCAGACGCCAGGTCACCAAACTCTGTGGTCAGCTCATTGGCCAAACCACCCAGCTCATCAGGGTTGGTGTTGGATTTGGTAACCTGGCAACACAGCATTTTAAAACGCAACGTCAGCCTTTACTTCTCTATAAATACTGCATAATTCTCCCTTCTGGAACTATTTGGAACCATAAGATCAAAAACAAAAATGAATGAAAAATATATTCAAAGCGAGCACATTGAAAATGCCTACGTGTGACTGTTGGAAAATAAATTATATAATACCTCAAGAATAAAAATGCACTTTTATAGTTTCTACCATTGAATTACAAAGATTATTTTTATCTCTTATTCTTTGCTGCTGTGTAACAGAATGAACTAAGTGTTCAATTAGGAGCCAAGCTGATTAAAACCCACCGGTGTCTTTCAGCAAAGTCATGAGCCAAACATAATTAATAAGTAATGAAAACAGCTTAACCAGCTTTTAATGAATATCATTAAAGTTTGATTTATTTTGATATATAACATTTTTAACAATTTTATTATAACTCTAAAAATATAGTTTATATGCTTTTTTTTTTTTTTTACATTTTTGCTTTGTCGCACCATAGAACATGGTCCAAATTTTCCAAAAAATGTATTTGTCAGCTACCCATATATGGTATTTTGCCCACCAGACACAGTGGCTTTTCCCATTGTTTTCCACAATTCCTAATTCTACAGTCACTCAGACTATTCCAGCACTAATTTTTACCATCTCCTGAACGGTGACAGCGATAGCTTTGGCCGTCTTCACCATCGTGGTCTGATAATCCACAAACGTTCCTTCAGGTTCGATTCCAGGCCCGTCTTCCATCTTATTGATGGCTTGAGTGATGGAGTTGACCATGCCGCCGACCGCTCCTGCAGCGCTGGCTGCCTCTGCCAGAGTCGCAGCCAGATCATCCACCGCCTCCTTCATCATCTGAACAGACTCCTCTAGAGCCTCCTGCGTGTGAGCCGCCTAAGGACACACACACACGAACACAGGGTGCTGTGAGACTGAGCACTACAGCAGATCTCCAACAGATACACCACCACTTATAATTTTTGATCAAATCTTTTTTTAACGCAGTCTCTTATGCTCATCAAGGCGTTCTAGTGGTCTCCTATTTTAATACTCTAAAATAAAATTTATTTTTTGCAAAGAAGCGCTGAAATTTCTGCATCATTTTGCCAGTCTTCAGTGTCACATGATTCTTTAGAAATGACTGATTACTGCTACTGAATATTCTTTTGGAATCTGTGATAATTTGATTAAAAAGTTAAAAAGTACAGTATTCATTCAAAACAGATATCTGAATAACTCCTATTTATTATACTAATAATGAAAATTACCATAATCTAGCTGCTGTGTCTGGCTGCTGGCGTCTTACCTTGTGGTTTCCTCCAGCCTCTTTGGCCGTGTAGAGCATCTGTAGGGCAGACTCAGCCAGAGTCTTGGTTTGATCTAGAACGCTCATCTGTTGCTGGCTGTTCAGGATCTTCGACGCTGTACCGATGGCAGCCATGATGAGTGGCTCAAAGTAACTGACCATCTGAGACACCTGTGAGATGACGGCACATTTTTAGCTTCCAATAAACACTGAGAACCGCATAAACAGATTTAGAAAGGATTCAGACCTTGTGACCCAGCTGAGAGGCGTCAGAGCGGGCTGCGATTGCCACCGGTTCAATCAGGTTACTGATCTCATGCACAGAAGCCGCCATCTGCTCGTGAAGGGCCTGCAACACAATATTACAACAGCATTGTATTACATTAACTATGAACATGAAAGCTGCGTCCTCAGCTCTGAGGACACTGCCGTAGTTAATCATGAACGTTGTAAAGCTTCACCTCATGGGAGATGTCGTCTCTAGGCGTGAGCTGCTGACTGATGGCTGCCAGAGATGCCTTGTCCACCTCACGGATGCAGTTATTAAGAGCTTCAATGGCGTCATCACACTCCCTCTGACCTGGAGCCTTCTCCCTGAAACCATGATTTTAGCTGAATTTAACTTGTTTCAAATTTATAAGACTTTGCACAATACTCTACTGTCTTTTAGAGCGCCTACATCTGAGGGTACATCTGAGTTTCCATGATTGATTCCAATATTCTCTTTTAATCTGCTTGGACACTGTATAGAAATAAAGCTTGGCATAACTTGAAAACAGTTTCACAGACTGTCTTGTTTTTAGCTGGTTGTTGAATAAAGGTTATAAATTCTGTGAATACCTCATGTTGGTGATGAGTTTCTTGATGGAGTCAGACACTGTTCTGGAGTGTCCAGCCAGCACAGACCATTTGGGCGGGTCTTTGGGGTTGACGGCCAGTGAGCGGGCCATCTGGATAAGGCCTGTAGAGCTCTCAAGCATGGTCTTAGCGGCCGCTACGATGGGCTCCATCGCTGCCAGACCCTGCAATCAAACTCAACTTGTAATCAAAGAACTTGTAAATTCCAGCATGGTCTAAACTGTTTTTTTTTTTTTTTTAAATTTAAGGCTGAAGTCTGGTTCCAATTCCTGAGCCGTGTTCGAGCCTGTCAATTCTGCATTCATCTATTCAATTTGTATATTCACAGAAAAAAATGGAAGAGTGACCTTTTAGCTCTAATACAGTTGTGGTCAAAAGTTTACATACACTTGTAAAGAACATAATGTCATGGCTGTCTTGAGTTTCCCAATATTTTTTCAACTCTAGAGTGATTGGAACAGATACTTCTTGTGTCACAAAAAACATTCATGAAGCTTTTATGACTTTATTATGGGTTAACAGAAAAAAGCGATCAAATAGCTTTCGGTAGCCATCCACAAGCTTCTGGTTGAATCTTTGACCAATCCTCTTGACAGAATTGGTGCAGTTCAATTAAATTTGATGGCTTTCTGACATGGGCTTGTTTCTTCATCATTGTCCACATGTTTTTAATGGGGATTTAGTCAGGAATTTGGGTAGGCCATTCTAAAACCCTTATTGTAGCCTGTTTAACCATTCTTTTACCATTTTTGATGTGTGTTTGGGGTCATTGTCCTTTTGGAACAGCCAACTGCACCCAAGACCCAGCCTTCGGGCTGATGATTTTAGGTTTTGTTAAAAGAATTTGAAGGTAATCCTCCTTCTTCATTATCCCATTTACTCTCTGTAAAGCACCAGTTCCATTGGCAGCAAAACAGACACACAGCATAATACTACCACCACCATGCTAGATGGCATGCATGATGTTCTTGGGGCTAAAGGCCTCACCTTTTCTCCTCCAAACATATTGCTGGGCATTGTGGCCAAAATTTCTCCCGACCAATTTTCTCTCAGCAGCAGGTGATAGCTTGCGTTTTCTTCCTGATCGTGGCAGTGACAAAACATGCACTCATGCACTTTATACTTACAACTGTTTGCACCGTTGCTCTTGGGACCTGCAGCTGCTTTGAAATGGCCCCAAGTGACTTTCCTGACTTTTTCAAGTCAATAATTCCCTTTTTCAGATCCATGCTGAGCTCCTTTGAATTTCCCATTGTCACATTTGTGGGCATTGTTATCCAATGAGCCCGGTTTAACTGGCCTCGAAGTCACCAGCTGTAGTCACTCATAATCACTCACAAGAAGTTAAGAGGACATGCTATAATGTTCATTTACTGATACAACTTTCTAAGTCACCACAGTTGCTAATTCAGATTTGATCGCTTTTTTCTGTTAACCCATAATAAAGTCATAAAGGAACCAAACTTCATGAATGTTTTTTGTGACAAAGAAGTATCTGTTCCAACCACTCACACTATCAGGCAAAAATCAGGGTTGAAGAAATATTGGGAAACTCAAGACAGCCATGACATTTGTTTTTTACAAATGTATGTAAATATTTGACCACAACTGTATGTATGTAACAGGGCAGAAAACTTTTTTGCTTTTGCATCATAAATGACACTTTTTGTGCTGATTTGTTATTAGTAATCTTATCATTTTTTATAAGTTGTTGCAACTTAAGTTACAGGATTATTAAAGTAAACATACCTTTCTTTGAATGTAAAATATAAGCAATAATTACGGTAACACTTTACAATAAGGTGCCACTTTTTAACATTAGTTAATGTAATAACTTATATGAACAATACATTTATTATACTATCTATTCATATTTGCTAACATTAATTCATAAAAATACTACCATTCCTTGTTAGTTCAAATTAGCATTAACCAAGACTAATAAACGTTGTAGAAGTACTGTTCATTCTTATGCCATGTTAACTAATGTTGATAACTAATGTTAACTAATGAAACTTATTGTAAAGTCTTATCAAAATGAATATATTGTGGTACATACTACAGTTCATAAATATGGGACTGGCAAGACTGAAATGTTTTTAAAAGAAGCCTCTTCCGCTCTCTTAGCTGTATTTATTTGATCAAAAAAATATTCTAATATACTGATTATAAATGCCTTTCCTGTCAATTTTTATCACTTTAATGCATCCTTTTTTAATAAAAGCATCAACTTTAATATATTCTCGTGAAATAATTTGGTACCTCTGGGCTGATCTGTGCAGGTACACTAGCAAACTCTGGATTTGAAGCAAAGGCAGTCAGGTTATCCACAGCCTCGATCAGCGGCCCAGTAGCTTCCTTACACTTCTGTCTGTTCTCCTGGTTAAAGGCCCCATCGAGAGCCTGGCGTTACAGCACAAACACAGAGTTACATTCACCATAATAATACCAACACTGCTGATCAGAAATAGACACAACACTCACTTTGATGGACTTGACGAGGTTGGCGGTGCTGTTGGCCACCTCTTTGGCGCTCTGGACGAACTGTCTCTTAGCAACTGGGTTGGATGTTTTGGAGGAGGCAAGTCGACAGGCGTTGCACAAGGCCGAAGTATGTTTGGCAACAATTGTGGCAGCAGAGAGGACCTTGGGAAAAGATGTGAATAAAACACAGAGTTATTTTGTCAGGCTATTTGCGATGACTTAAAGGAATAGTTCACCCAAAAAGGAAAATTCTGTCATCATTTACTCACCCTCAAGTAGTTCTTTGTTCTGTCCAACGCAAAGGAAAATATTTTGAAATAGCTTGCAAACAGGCTTTTGGTTACCAATAAGTTCCAAAGTACTTTTTTTCTTACTATGGACGTCAACGGTGACCCATTGCTTCCTTTGTGATCGGCAGAACAAAGAAATCCCAACAGGTTTGGAACTACTCGAGGGTGAGTAAATGATGACAGAATTTTCCTTTTTGGGTGAACGGTTCCTTTTACAACTATGTCAAATTGTTCCATTAAGAATTCATTTAAATTCTACTTGCATTAAAAGTGGGAAATTCTTGAAGAATCTTAAAACAAATATAAGTGCGATCACACTTTTATTATAAATATTGTGTAAAAAGTTGTATAAACTATTCCAAAACACATTATCAGTAATCTACTACAATCTCCATACTTATATCTTGGCCAAGGCAAACAAGATCATAGGTATGTGTTTGCTCCTATCTCGTGTTTCTATCTAGAAAAGAGTCACGCCGTTACCTGAGACTGGGTGCAGGACGGGTCCACTAGGTTCTGACAGGCCATCTGGATTGACTGTTTGGCTCTGGCGAACTGTGAGGGGTCCACAAGCCCTTTCTGCCCAGCGTGACTGTTCGGGTCAGACACACCCACCAGATACGCCCCCTGTGATTGACAATAGAGTATTACAAACAAATAGTTATCTTCTGTGGAAGTTCTTTATGGCTAAATTCAATTCATTCACAATTTTTGAACTACACACACACAGTTTTTGAACTAAACTGAATAATGATGATACGTTTTTGCTAATTTGGATTTTTGAACTTTGCATCATAGCTTCTGTTATTTGTGTTCAGTACTGTAAAGCTGCTGTTTTGTAAAGTCCTATAGAAATAAAGGCGTCTTGAATTAACAACATAACATATTTCTTGATGTACACTTCAATAACATGGTACACCCCACACAATCGAAATATTTTGAGCAATTTGATCAAAATCATTTAACCTTAGTAGAAAAACTGACTCAAGGACAAACACAAATAAATAAATATGAAGCTGCTGAGTGTTCTTGACTCAATTCGTAGGATGACACACAGGAAGCAGTTAAATATGACTCACTGCCTATCAAACAAATTATGAATTGTATTTGCACAAGGTTTTTGTGCCTGTAAATAGTAATAAAAGCATGATGGTGTGTGAATAAACAGGCAGCAAAGGCAAATGTGTTTGTCATTTTATTACGCTTCTGTAACTCCAGATGTTTGATGCATCGTAGCCCATGGTACATTTAATCACGCACCACCTCTTCAGGTCGTCCAATTTAGCAGAGATGAGTTTTACTCACACACACATTGTGTTTACCTGAGCGGCTGCTTCAGTGAGACCACACAACGCTTTAGATGCTGAACTGACTGAGTCTCCAAATTCTGGCAAGTTACTGTTCTTGGCATTATGGGAAATGCCAGCCATGGCTTCACCCAAAACCTGCACACAACACCATCGGCAACTGGTTCAATATATGGATACATATATACTTTTCAGCCTTTTGATTGTGAAACCGATCTGTGTCACACCTTTGAGTTCTCCATCACACTGTCAATGCAGTCGAAGTACCCCAAATCATTGACCGCTTCCGTGGGATTCTCCAGCATTCCTCCAACCGTCTGCAGACACACACAGTTAGCACACACATCACACAAAACAGATGCAGCAAATTAATATTGCGTGGTATGTTCAGATTGTAGGATTTAGTTCTAAATAGTGCTATGCTGTGTATGTATATTTATGCATACATAATAAAAATACAAAGTACACATATATATATTATGTAAGCAAATACTAATTTCGGATACAATTAATTGCTTGACAGTACTAGTTAAACATTTACACTATGAAACATTTAGTGCTGTTTAGATTTATTGTGAACAAGAGATGTAAACAAATAAAACGAACACTGTATATCTACATTGCATTTCTTGAAAAATGAATTTCATTAAAACGTTTGGAGTCAGTGAAATCTCCATTATTTCAGGGGTTTTCAAACTTGCATTAAACTGATTAAAAGGGATAAAAAAAAAAAATTGACAATTTATTGATTCAAACGTTCTATTAATAAAATACTAAAAAGGTACCACAATTTCCACTAAAATACAAAACTGTTTTTAATATTCAAAATAATCAGAAATGTTAATTGAGCAGTCAATCAGCATATTAGAATGATTTCTGAAGGATCATGTGACACATGACAATTCTGCTTTGATCACAGCAATCAATTACATTTCACAGAGAAGAGTTATTTCTACTCCTAAAACATGGTTTTCAGATTGAGATCAAATCTGAATATGAGAGAATTCAACCGCTGCATGAGAGTGAGTCACACAAACTGATGAACATACAGAAGCAAAAGAAAGAGTAGAAGCACCTCAAGCTCACGGAGAGCGTTGTCACACTCCTTCTGTCCCGGAGCCTGCTGGGTACACATGCTGATCAGCTGATTAATGCTGTCTGTCACCGCGCTATCGAGAGAGAGAGAGAGAGACAGAGAGAGGGACATTAGAGTTTGCTAGGAAAGGAAGGAATAGTGTGAGAGATCTGTGAGGAACAATCCACCCACGTGTGTTACCACACACTGACTCTCTCCCTTTCCTCTCTCTCTGATGCTCTGTGAGGGAGTGATGGGAGTTTTTGGATTGCGAGTGCTGTAAATCCATTAGCTGCTGTTGTTTCATCCCGTCTTTCTCTTCCCCTCACACACACACATCAGAGAGCAGCGGCGATACAAACAGGTTTGCTTTTGTAGATGCCCATTACATAATTGTGCTCATTCCAACCCAAATGTGTAGAAAAGCGAGCATGCCACTTATGTAATGTATGTCAATAGAGGAGCTGTGTGTGTGCGTGTTTCGTTTTTACTATCACAGGCACTGTTTGGCTAGCATGCCATCACACAGCACAACATCTGACTGCATCCTCCAAGAAAGAGCGCAGGGCTCTGTTCCAAATCACAGCGTGCTGCATTTTAGATGCTTTCAAAATAGTAGTTGGATAACTATAACGGCCTACTTTTAGCCAAATTCTAAAGATGTGTTCACATGTATTGTTGCTTTGTGAAATTTAATGTATTTCCTGTGTCGATTCCTGTATGAAAGTGCCTTCTGTGTGAGCTGTGCTTTATACATCTCTATGCTACAGATGGTGGAGATATTTTAATTCTCTGCATATTTTGTGACCTCATCACAGCAGATGTGTTTACTCCATCACGCGAGCACTAATCAGCCTCTGTGACTTAAACTAGTTTAAAGCCAGATGAAACAGTACTGACAGACACCAGAAATACTGATTTAAACATGCAAATTGTCATAATTTAACATGGATTAACTGTAGTAACACTAACTGCATTGTGGTACTGTGTCAGAAATGTAGGTATGTAAAATATGCATATTTGTTTTACTAAAAAATCTGGCAATAGACTTAGAAAAAATAAAGAACTAAAATTATGAAAAAACAAAAATTATGAAACATTATTGTAAGATTTTTTTTGTTATATCACCCAGCCCTACATGTAAATGCTGCACATATGATAATATTGTAAATAATCCAGCACCAAACAACCTGGTTGAAAGAAAATGAAATTGACAATATAGCAGGTGGGATTATTGCATCAGTTTGTCGCTCCTCAAAAAAATGACAATGTGGCTGAATCTGAAATCACATACTTTCTCAGTAGGTACTGCTTTTGAACAAGTAATTACTGAGCAATTGTTACAAAAAAAAAATATTCGAGAATGTATGAAGTATGAATATAACCTGGGCATCTGGTGTTGTGACCAAAAAAGAAAACTAACTAGATTTTTACTGATTATTTAGCATTACTTTTATAAAATATTGCAATAATTGCTTTACTGAGAATATTATGGCCACAATAATGACGTAGTTAAAGTCTGATATCATGACAGCCCTAAAACATTTCCAACAGCCTTGTGGGACTTCTTAATGTTAGATTTTTAGCTTATAAGCTTATAGCCTTCGATACTGATACTTGATGACAAAGCATTAATGGAACAGCAAAGCATACTAACCGAGCGGCAGCAGCTAGCTGGTTCTTCAGGTTGGGTGAGTTGGGGTCTGTGGACAGAGCTTTAGCAGCCAGCAGGAGTTTGCTGGAGGACATGGAGATGGTCTTCAGGTTGGTGACCACTTGAGTCTGGTCCTCTTTAGACTACAGGAAGAGACGAGAGGGGAAGATATTGTTCACTCATTTATCTATGAATCAATCAAGTGTCAATTGACTTTTTTTAATTTGTCACTTGTATTAGTAACATAGAATAATCACACATCAAATGATAAGTGTAAGTCCTATAGAGTCAGTTTTTCTTACAGCTTGCATCAACCATCTTTTGGTATTAAAATTGTACTTTTAGTTTTTACTAAAGAGGTACAGTGAATAATTAGTGCTGGACAGTTATTTTTGCGCCCGACCTTACTGAATATACATTTCTGGGAGTTTCCAAATTTAAAGAGTATTCAAATGAATGTCTTTTACTAATGTTTGCGCTTGTCAAATTACTGGCATTTGGGCCATTATTATTTAATGCCCCAAAAAAGCATGTCTTAAACTATTTTTTCACATGTACACCAAACATCTTGTTTGCCAAGACTTCATATTTTTCAGTTGAGTACCAGCTCTATCAAAACTTCTTGCAACCATAAATTTTTTGGCCTCTGGTTCTTTTCAAAGTACCGTGGCTACTTTATTTATTTAGTAGCAACTACCCTAATTTGTGCTGCACAATGTGTAAATGAGATGTGTGTTCTTTAATTTTCACATTCTGAGTAAATCACCCAGAGAAATTTGCCCTCCAATCAGCTCTGTTTTGGAATTGTGTTCTTGTGCTAATTTGCCCAGGTAAATGAAACTGGCCCATAGCCTTTATAGTCTTGATAAAATTAATGTGTCTGTCCACACCTGGGATTGTCCAGCCATGTCCACTCCAGCCTGCAGGAAGTGATTGAAGTCTTGTCCGAACTTCCCGGAGGCTTTAGACAGGTCCTGGGTGGTGCCGCGTGATGCCTGCACCAGCTCATTGGCTGACTGGTTCAGTCCAGCTGCCGCCTCGTTCAGATTCACCTGAGCCTCCTGGAAACTCTTCCCGGTCACTGGGAACTAAAGATCAGATAGAAACAGGAACTATGATAAGGTAGTAATGAACAGAAACAGAAAACACAAGCAAGCACAAAACAAAAAATAAAACATTTCTAGAAAGACTTGGTTGTTGGCTTGAGAAACCCTGGTATTTCAAGTTCTAAAGTTAGGAAAGATTTAAGGCCATGCAACTGAATAAATAGATTGATGGTGATGGACATTTAGTTAATCATGGATAGATGGATGGAACAACTGAAAGGTGAACAATAAAGTTGCATAACATCTCATGTCATGAGCGGCAATTTTAATTTTACAATCCTAATTAAAACACATTTGAACTGTTTGTAAGTTTTTTGTTTCTCTTAGACGGTCACTGAGTTTGACTATGACTGTTGGGCCACATATTTTAAGATTTTCTACATGCTTTTTTGCCAATTCTTCTTAAGGAGTCTGAATTTGAGATTTAATTTCCATGTGACTCTGGTCTTTGTCAAAATCAACAAAGGAAGTTAAATGGTATTTTTTTCGCTCTGAACACAGACAAATTGTGAACAAGCCTTTAGCGCTGGACAGTTTTTGTGTAACCCAGTTTGTATGACCAGCCGACATCAATTACATTACGTAAGGCACTTTAGACAAAAGTCATAAGACCATCTAGATGACAACAATATTGCAAATTGCATTCAGGAAAATACTTTGTGAAATGCCTTTATGGCCAGGGGGCTTACTTTAGCAGAAAGGAGTTTCTTGCTGGCTTCTCCCACAGTTCTGATGGCATTATCCACATCTCTCTGCCCCGGCAGACAGTTTACAGAGCGGTTCAGAGCCTGAGACACGGCCTTAGCTACCTGCAAACACACACATACTCCAGTCATCAGCAGAACATTTAAGATGCTTCTCCAGTTATGATAATCACAGACGCACAACAGGCAATTTTCTTCTCAAAATAATGGGCACTTCACCCTACAGCAGACCAGATCTCCCATCAGCAATTAAAAGGGAGGTTTCGTTACTTAATTTAAACCCACTCTATTGAGCTATTCTCATAAGTATTCCAGCTGAGGTTGGGTTTAACCTGGGCCAATCTTTGCTGGCTGTCAGGGTCTCCCGGTTTGGCAATGGCTCTCTTGGTCTCCTCGATCAGGCTGGCGGATTTGTCCATGACATCCGCTGTGCAGTCCAGCATGGCGTTACGGGCATGAGGGTCTTCTGTGTTGGCAGCCACTCCACGTGCAGCCGAAGCCAGCGAACGCAGAGCCTGAGCCACATCACGAGCAGCCATACCTTCAAAATACATGTAAACAATAACAAATAACCCTTATGGTTTTAAAACCTACAACATACAGGTTGAGTTATGAGAAGGAGATTAATAATTAAATCCACAGACAGGGGGTGCTGCATAACATTGGACAAATAGCTAGCACAGTTGGAGGTTGATGGGGGTTACCTGTGTAGTTCTCATTGCCTTGGGTGGCTTCACTGAGGAGCTGAGCAATAGCAGAGCTCACGGCTTTAGTGCTGGAACCCAGATCCTGAGAACACTTCTCCAGCTACACACACACACACACAACAAAACTGTGTTAAATGAATCATTTTTACATTTCAGAAAGCATGTTTAAACTGTAGATATAATAGGGATGCAGTGATTTTCCTTCACAAAGCACATTTTAAGACTTAAAAACAAACTAACGAAGAAAAAGAAAAAGTATTTAGTAACATTTCTTTAGGCGTAAAACTTAAAATTAACAAAATGAGGACGGCAGATTTCAGGTTTTCATCAGTGGTTCCCAATTCTGTTGACTGCAAGACATTTTGTCTACCAAAATATAATTTCTACAAAATTCTATAACACTGAACATATATAAATGCCAACGATCTAAAATGAACATTTTGCATGAAATGTGTAGATGTTCTCACGAATAAATAATGATTAATCAAAACCTTTCATTCTAAAATTTATTCTAAATGTACAAAAAAATTCAAAAACAATGCATACCACACGTATGCAACAATCATGTACTATAAGAATCTATATAGAACCCTAAATATAATCAGACATGTTACTTACAGGGTGGTTGAAAAGTAACTAGAATTAAAAATTCAGTATAATTAGCAATCTAAGGAGAGAGCGTGTCTTTAGAGAGCGCTCAGATATTATGAAATATATCAGATATCAGCACGAATTTAAGACCAAGCTCATGTGCGTACAAAAGTGTTGTGAATTAGGCAGAAAGTTTTTATCAGAAGTTCAAATATAAATACAAAAAAACGTATGCAATTATTGAATGAGACAGGAAAGGAAAAATACAAAATTGTTGTGTCATCGGCAATATAGCATATACAAGAACATAATCTAAAAGGAGCTTGAGAAGACCAGTGTGGTGGTTTCTGTCTAGCAGTTGTTTTTGTGACATGAAGCCTGACTTGTGGGTAAAGGTGTGAAAACTGACACAAATGAAATCATGCTTGCACAAACACACACTAGCAGTCAGATGGTTTGAACACAATTACTTATTCTTTATTATATTAAAATGGTATTACAATTGTGAATAATGATAAAGTGAAATGAAGCAAAACAAAGAGAAGTTTTGAAATTAAATGTGATGATGCTAGTTTCCAGCTGTGCTTACTCGGGGCATTTTCTCAAGTAACGTTCTCAGGTGTCTAGGGCTGCTTTTTGAACAGTAATGAATCATGAGTGAATCATAATGAGTCTGTATGCATGCTGGACACTTACTGTACAAACAAATGCATGCAGAGCACATATGTATACTGTGCACTGATACACTCACCGTTTCTCCAGGCAGGGGTCTGAGTTTGCCTTCAGCAGCTGAAGCTTTGGCCTCCTGCATGTCCCTCTCCAGCCCCCGTACCATTGTGAGAGCATTATCAATCTCCAGAGGACCACACGCCTCCTGAGCCTAACAGAGACAGACAGAAAGACAACGCTTTAAAATTCACTACATTGGTCCACATGAAAGAAACAAATATAGCACTATCGCAGTAATACTATCGTACTTTAAATTATAAAAATAATTATAAAACACAAGTGTTTATATTAATAATAATATATTTTTACAGACTCTACAGTATTTCTTAAACACTCAACCATAAGGTTTTCACTTTGGTGGAAAACCAAAAACTTCATTACAAAACTTCTCCCCAACCTACATGATCTACTCTAAATCTCTGCTATGGTACCTTCTGGGCAGCGGTGCGCAGCTCAGCGAGAGCGCTGGCCAGGTTCTTGGAGCACTGACTGAGCTGCATGGCAGACGCCTGGTCGCTGATGGTAGGAACCGTGGCTTTTGCGGCAGTCACCATTTTCGCTCCGGGCTGATGAAGAGAGCAGACATTGTGAGCTCAGAAGATGCAGATTCGCACTTTATAACAGGAATTGAAGGTCAGAAGACTGAAAGGACCTGCAGGAAGTTCTGACTGGCTCCGATCAGGGCGAGCTGGGCGCTGGGGCTGTCGGGCTGAGCTTGACTCCCTCTCACACCCTGAACCAGCTGAGGGATCTGATCTGCCGCCACCTGCAAACAAATTAGCACGCTGATCAGGTTCGTGTTCAGTTATTCCTTTAGGTTGTTAGTCAAAGGCTTATGCGTTTATCTAGGTCTCACTCACTATACAGTCAAAACCAAACTTTTTACAATCTAATTTTGTACTTCGATTAAACAGCTGGATAATTTGTAGTTGATTGTAATCCTTTTAATAGCTTTCTATCAAAATTATCTAAATATTAACTTGTTCTGACACAGTTGAACTATTAGTTCTTTTTTTCTATAGGGAATTAACTGTGATATAACGTGAGAAACATTGAACACATATTGGTATGGTCAATCATAACGAAACTCCAAGCAATGAAACTAAGTGTTAAGCACAGAATTTTGCTTTACGTTTCACGTCTGTTCACATCAGCCATTCACAAACACAGTGCCTATGTGAACTAGTTTTAACCCGAGAGGAACAGGAAGGGGGTGTTGAGAGACACACACCTTGCAGCTCTGCACAAGTTGCTGCTGGGCCGCAGGGTTCTTGTTGGAGGAGGCGGCATTCTGCGCGGCAGCAATCGTCTGAGTGGCAGCTGCAGCCGCCTGTTTGGCTGCATTCTGATCAACAGATGTGACACAAACATATTTATTACAAAACATCTCAAACAGCTGCAAACACTATTAAACTATTTGGTAGCTTCCAGGAATTGTTAGAGCTAGCTGGCTGCTAGGGTCACTTGGGCCTTCTGGCAAGTTATCGGAGTATTTTGGCTCTGGCGGGAGGCTGATAGGACAGGCAGTCAGTTAGATAGAGACAGATGGACAGAGATCACAAATAATTAAGGTGTACATGCTGTTTTTTCCACTACAGGCAATAAGCAACAGTATAAAACAAAGAAACAGGTCTGTGGAGTTTGCGAAACGTAACAGTTCTTCTTTCTCACAAGTTGCAACAAGTTACTTGTGAAACTGTGGCACTGAGCTATACATACTGCAGTCTTTTAAATACACGCTAAATCTTTTTTTTACTGTATCCTTAAGCAAAATTTAACTCAGTGAACTATAAAACGTCATATGACTTTACCCAAATTGGGCAGCAAAGAGATGTTATAATTGGCAAAACACAAAAAGTCATCATATCTTCAAGTTCTAAGAGGTTTGGAATTTTGTGCGCATCAGTCCTCACCTCCAGTTTGTTGACCAGTCTCTTTTTAATGGCATTCTGGGCCGCAGCGTTGGTGGCCATGCGCAGACCCTCTGCAGCTTCACGCAGCTTTTGCTGCTGCTCCTCGCTGTCAGGGTTAGCAGCCGCACCCTGCCGGCACACACAACACACTTAGCTCCGAACACACAGATATCCAGTCTAAAAGCAGCACTACGGCACGTATTCTGTCCCACCTTCGCAGCTTCCACCATCTTGGCCGTGGCATCAGCCAGGAGTTTGGCAGCAGACAGGAGTTTGCGGGAGTTCTCCAGGTCGGTCTCGCCTTCTGCATCGGCTTTGATGGCATTGACTAAATCTGAGGTGGCCTGAGCAAGGATCCGAGCCTGTCGCACCATCTCCCCTGAACACAGAGAGGAATGTGCCAGTGCGTGAGCTCCATTCATACTCATGTCAACAAGTCTCTGCACATCAGTCCTAACTAAATGAAATGGATTGTTACATGTTCCATTTCTTTTAGTTTTTATTTAATGCCATGTCAGCATCTTAGGCTATTTTCATGACAAAAACAACTCATATAAAAAAACAATAATGACATTTTGACATTCAGCAGACACTTTTATATAAACTTATAATCAGTATATATATTTATAATCAGTGTTGTGGGTAATGTATTAAAAGAATCCAAGTTACGGAATAGGAGATTACTTTCGTCAAGCATTCAGTCAAGTAAAGAATTACTTTTTAATTTATATGAAAAACAGCTGAGCTACTTTTTTAAATAAATAACTCCAGTTACTTTTTTCCCCATGTATGGACTGATAGCTCTCTTGTCTCTTGTATATGTGCAGTGTGAACATGATCCTACTGTAGATGTAGACTAAATGTGAACATGCGTTCAATCATCTGACCAGCACAAAAACACACTATTCAAGAATAAAACACAAATGCGAATGATCAGAAAAGCCAAAAAATAAAAATTAGTACACACCGCAACATAGTTCAGTAATTTATTTTCTTAAAATGATTTATTAATTACAACTATAATTAACAGTTCTATCACTGTATAAGTAATTATGTTTATTTTTAAGTTTAAATGCATAATTCTTAGGTAAACAGTGGGTTTCTACTTTTGAAGTGAATTTTATCTATATATATTTATATCCTTGTATATTCATTTTGTTAAAATGTGGAACACTCTTATTTTGAAAGGGTTTTTTGTATGGTAAATAGTCTATGTTTATATATATATATATATATATATATATATATATTATATTATTTAAAGGTTGAATTTTTTTTTATTAAAACCACTTTTCTTCTATTGGTCGGATGAAATATATATATATATTTCATCCGACCAA
>JAUYWG010000044.1:767514-811224 GCA_034779775.1 Enteromius afrohamiltoni
CTAATGTTTATCAGTACATTACAGAAAATAATGAACTTTATCACAATATGCTAATTTTTTGAAAAGGACCTGTATGTGTGACCCTGGACCACAAAACCAGTCTTAAGTCGCTGGGGTATATTTGTAGCTATAGCCAAAAATATATTTTATGGGTCAAAATTTTTATTTTTATTTTTGGCCAAAAAAAGTAAGTAAAGATCATGTTCCATGAAGATATTTAGTCAATTTCTTACTGTAAACATTAAAACTTAATTTTTGTTTAGTAATATGCATTGAGTAGATCTTCATGTGAGAACTTTAAAGGTGATTTTCTCAGCATTTCTAATTTTTCTGTACCCTCAGATTCCAGATTTTCATATAGTTGTATCTCAGTCAAATATTGCCCTATTCACCATCCAAATCATACATCAATGAAAAGCTTATTTATTCAGCTTTCAGATCATGTATAAATCTCAATTTCTGAAAATTAACACTTACGACTGGTTTTGTTGTCCAGGGTCATATATAATATATAACATAATATAATATTATATATATATATATATATATGACTGGGAGTATATTAGATTCTTGAGCGATTCGTTAATTTTGAACGATTTATTCATTTATAATTATTCTTTCAAGTCGTCTCGAGTGAGTTGTCCATCCTATAGGTTCTGTACTGGAATTAGTTCAGTTTTTTCAAGTCTTTTTACAATTCTCTTTCCGGCTCAGAATGCATTTGTAAATTTATGGGGCTGTTGCGTTGTAAACGAACAACTCAAACCTAAAGACTTGTCAGATAAGAGGTGAGATGACCTAATAATCAGAATCCAAAACGATAATACTACTAAGAATACAATACAATAATAATACTAAGAAACATGAAAGATTAATTCATTGTTTACCTGCATCTTCAGTTTATATGTCTTACAATACATCGACACTTCAAATATATAAAGAAAAGGCTAAAACATGATCCTAATACCTGCGTCTCCCATGGAGCTGAAGATGTTATCAGTCACATCCAGGATGCGATCAGTGGCCTCTCCGTGCCGTCCGATTGGCTGTCCTCCACTGGCATACTGTCTGATATGCTGCAGCAGCTCGTTGAGAGCCTGAGTAACACCTGCGGCAGCCACGCCCACCTGTTTGAGCAGCTGCTCGTCATTGGTCGCCCCCTGTGATGCCTCCACACAGCCCTCCACAGACTTAGCCACCAGCTTTCCAGCCTCTATGAGCTGCTCCTGACACACAGGTGAACTGATGGTGGGAGCCACCACCTGAAACACACATAAAACACACACATGAGCATCACCTGAAGTCAGCGTGGAATCTGTGAATATGTCAGGTGTGAACGCTCACTCGTGTGCAGGCCACAAGCTGTGACGTGGACAGGGCGCACTGGGTGGCAGCAGCAATCACTCGGTTCTGTTGAGCTGAATCCTCTGTTTTCTGAGCCACATTCTTGGCCTTTAACACCAGAGCCGCTGCTGCATTGGCCACAGCCTTTGCCAACTGCATCAACATGTCCTGAACACACACAAATAAAATACATTATCAAACAGATATAGTAGCATAAATCATCTTTGCTTTTTTTTTTTCAATTGTGAATTTCAATTATTAAAAAAAAAAAAAAAGCTGAATTGGAAAATTTCTTAATTTCTTTCTAAATAGCATGTTCCCTTCTGATGGCAGCTTACATTTAAGGAGTTGAAAGGCCCTGTTATGGGGTTAAGATCATATTTTTTTTCTGCTATACAGTTGTTCAAAACGGTAATCATTTTATTATGCTTCTTGTGAAAGCACAATTTTATATGAATTGTAAAATGTATAATGTACAATGATTTCCAAAAAATTCTAATGTCACATGAATGTTCGGTCTATGTTAAAACATGGAAGAAAAATCACATGCATCTCACAATTGAGAGCCCACAGTTTTTCCACAGCTGCTCCATTTATAATATACCGTATCTCACATTATGCGAGTTTGCAAAGTTGGCACTTTCTAAGATCCAATCAATTTCCTCAGGACAAAATCATATCCCTTCTTATCAGAGAAGCCAACAGGAGGGACAATTCTTGCTATGCATGTTAATTTGAATTAATTTCTGAATTAATCATTTGAAAACGAGTCCCAGATGAGTCACTAGGGAAAAACAGAAATGACAGAAATAGATCTACAAACCCACACTATATTCACATGCTCTAGATCATTTACATGCAGGATAAGTGTAATTCTCAAAATATTGTTACAGACATGTGCCTCGAGTTTGTTATGAAAATAATAAAAAAAAAACCAATTAATTAATTAATTAATCGTTATAGTGAACTGATTTGAGTCTAAAGTCAAGTCAAGTCACTTTTATTTATATAGAGCTTTTAACAATACAGATTGTAGCAAAGCACTGAACGTTATTAAATAGAAGAACATAGTGATGGTAATGTACAATGACGAGATTAAATTTTATTTATCAAATGCAGAGACGGTCTCTGTAGTCAAGACGGCGATAGTCACTAGAAATCCGGTGTCCCCAAGCAATTGTCCTCTAAACAATGTTTTGAGACAATACTAAAGCAAAGAAGTTGCTTTTAATTTCCTGTTTACAGAGAACACTTTGAGCTGTCAGATACAGCACTATAAACGAACAGGAATAAAGAACAAGCAGTGTTGTACATAAACAGAGGGCAGTTTAACGGACACTAAAAATGTCTGTTAAACTTCACGTTACCAAATGTGTTAAACTTTTTCAGATAAGCATTCTATCCAAATAAGGACATTCAAACAGCCACACGACTACAGCACAAGACTTCCCCTTCAGTTCGGCTGTGTGAAGAGTGATAAGACATTTCCAACCAAGCATTTCTTTTGAAAAATATTCACAATAGAGCTGATAAAAAACTTGAGGATATTCAGAACCATTTCAGCCGTTACAAGTTTAGCCCAAAACACACATTTGGAATACATCGTATTTGCAATATCCTCCAAAATCATGTCCTTTTAACATAATTGTAGGCTATAATGTAATTCTAAACACTGACAAAATCCGCTTATAGAAGATGCATATGAAAGTTTCTTTCTTTCCAGGAATACAGACCCAGAAAAAAACTATGCTTCTAATTCACCTGCCTCCAATTAAATATGCATCTCATCAGTGTGAATTAAACCTGGCTTATTGTAATACAGACTACTGCAGCACACACCCCTGTGCTCCAGAAAGAGGGTACTGTAGATCACATCATTTACACAGGTTTGTAATGCCTTATAACATCACTGACGAGACAAGAAGACAACACCAGTTCCATAGACCAAGACATATGACACACCTAAATTACACATCATAACTATTGCAGCATGATATATCAAGCTAAAATTAATATTGTGATGCAGCTTAGTGCCATTATCAAAGTGGTTTATTAAACCTATGTGAACACACAAATTTGGTTATTTCGATTAGGTTAAAAAATAACTAAGCTAACAAAATAAAATCATGATTTATTAAAAACGGAGCTACCCGTTTTTGCAAATAAACTCTTTAAATATAGCTAGCACTCCATTAATAATCTAGAATTCCTGTACTTTTTCATATCGCAATATAAAGCATCGTGATGTCAGTTATATTATGTGTGCAGCCCTAATAATTTCAACAATTACTACAAATTATCGTCGTTTTACTGTAGTAACAGTAACTGTATTCAATACTCTTGTCTGTATACAAAAAAAAATCTGAATTTTGAGAAACAAGACATAATTAAATAAATAATGAAATCTATCATGCAGAGAAACAGTGTGGATAATGAAATGATTGATATCCAGTGGATATGGATGAGAATATAGAGACCCGTCACCACACCGTGATCTTACATACTACAATTATGAGAGGACAGCACAACTGACAGGCTCAGCGTGGCTATTTGATATCCATTACAATCCAGATCAAACTGTGATCATTGAATGACTGATTTAATAATGATCACGTTTCATTAGTGTGATTGGCTGGTGAATATGAATTGCTCTTTCTATGTGTTGTTACCAGCATTTGACTATAGCGTGTCCATCTGGAGAGTGTGAACGCTGCTGTACCTACAGACTGATGAGAACACAGGTTAATGCGTTACAGTCAAAGCATCAGTGTGTGTGAGTGTGTGTGTGTGTCAGACCTGGAAGTGCTGATCGGCATCAGACTCTCCGATCTGCTGCAGGAGTTCACCGCTGGCTTGACCAACATTTCCCGCTGCTTGCAGGAGGTTCTGTCGTGGCTGTAGAGCAGAGTCAAAATTACAGCAATGTTTGCCCATAACATCTAGATTTAGAGTGTTATTAGCATTTTCTAAAGGACACGCAGCCTAACAATAGAGTTTAAACCTTTAGCTACATTACTGTCCAAACGAATGGGTTCTGCAAGATTTTATTGAAAGATATTTGTTTATTCTGCAAGGATTTATTAAAGTGATCAAAAGAGAGTGTGACATTATTTCTATTAAAAAAAAAAGCTCTTGATTTAAACTTCTTATTTATCAAAGAATACTGACAAAAACGAATCATGGCTTAAAAAAAAAAAAACATTAAGCAGCTAAAATGTTTTCAACACTGATAATAATGATTTCTGAGCAAATATGGGCTTGATGAGCCTAACAGATGCCTTTCATAAACGTAAAGGAATCTTATGTTACTGGACCTAAACTTCTGAATGAAAGTGTTTAGGTTTAAATGTCCTATACAAAAAAAGGTAATGTAGGATATGTTTTTTTAGTTTTAATTTTTAATTGTTAGGGTTTTTTGATCTACCCCAACGACCTTAATAAGATCCTTATTTCTTGGCTGGGATCATGCAGAGTCCTTTCCTGAACTGCATTTTTAATCTTCAATATTGGAATTATGTGAGTATCCTGGATGACATGGGGGAGAGTAAATTATCAGGACATTTTTATTCTGGAAGTGGAGTGTTGCTTTAAATGCAACCACTAAATGCCTTACAATTCTACTTCTATTTGCCACATTCTCAATCCCATGTTTGGTAATACCTCAGTATTGGAGGGCTGAGCGGTCTTGAGCATATCAGACACAGCACACGCCAGGTTCTTTGCAGCACCCAGAAGCTGTTGGCCATTGCCTCCCTCGTCCTCCATCAGCGCCGCCAGCAGTTTGACTCCTTTAGACATCTCGGTAAGGTTGGAGGAGATGGTGGTGACTGCACAGCCCACGGCGGTGTAATCCGTCTCCGCTGGGTCACCTGACAGACATGTTCAATGAGAAACTTATACCACATGACCAAGCGATAAGGGTAGGATGACTTTTCATATATCTGGCATTCCACAAGCTGATGTCAAGTGTGTTTTTAGTTTTGAAAAAGTGTTTAAATAAAAAATAAATAAATAACAATGTGAGGTCTAGTCTTGCCTGCAGTCAGATTGACCATGGAGGCAGTTCCCGCAGTTATGGCATCCACCTGAGAATGAATCTCATGTTTGGACTCGTCCATTTTGTTCTTCCTCCATGCTTGAGAGGCCTGAACATTGGAGAGAGAGGATGTTCAATACTATACTGAGCACATAATATACATTCCTCACTACAGCAGATTAGACCACATGTCCGAAATGTTCCTTTCCACACATTATGAGAAGTGTATAGTCTTCTACTGTACATTGGATTGGCTAAATCTTGTCCACGTTTTTTCTTTTGGCCAGTCCCACTCCATTTGATCAGAATTGCATTTAAATATAATTTTTGAACCCTATCAAAGCCTTTTAAGCTGAAATGTCAATATCACGCATTTCAGTAACACAGTACATATTCACTATTAACTAATATTCACTATTACTAAGGGTTTTCCCTCAATAAACTCCTAAATTGCTACATTTTAATACCAGGTAAGGCAGTTGTTATAGTTGTTACATTAGGTATTCGGTAGGTTTAAGAGATCTAAAATACGGTCATGCAGAATAAGACATTAATATGTATTTTATATGTATCAATAAACAGTAACATGCATGCTAATAAGCAATGTTACTGTTGAGAAAGTGTTACTGCTGTGTCCTGTAGCACAGGTAAATAACAATATATACTAAAGATTTGTTCAAATAGCAGTAACTCAGCCAATTATCGTCCTTACAAAACATACATCAATCCAAATCTTATTTATTATTACGTACAAATCTCAATTTCCAAAAATGTACCCTTTTTACAGGTTTCCTGGATCCAGGGTCACATACACAATGTTACAGGAAAACAAAAGGCATTAAAAAAAAAAACAACAACAAAAATGAAATAAAATACTGCATATCTGAAAAGTGACTGAGGCAACTAAAGGATCAATTTATATATTTATGCACTAACCGCATCAGTGCCCAGTGGAGGCAGGGCATCGAACTCATCGAGAGAGGCCTGAACTGCTTGTACTGCCTGCATACTGGAGTTAATGGTGCCGGTCAAAGCCTGCTGAGCTGAGGTCTGCAAGATACAGAGAACACAGGTCAGTGTACAGCCCAAACAAACAGTGCTGACAGCTAGATTGATCACAATTCCATAGACGTGTCTCATTTTTATATCAAGAGCTGAGCCCATCTCTTCAGAACACATTCAGTTGTCGTTCCTCTAGTTTCAGAGGTAAGTTTGTGTGTGTGTATACAATATCTGACCAGAGGGGGCATGTGTCCTCTGTGCATCTGCCCGCTGGTGATGTGCTGTTTGGCCTGTGGCATGGAGCCCATCTGGAAGCTCTCTGGACCTCCAGCACCAGAGCGGATGATGGCCGGCAGAGCAACAGAGCCTGTCTCCACCTTCCCAACCTTATTAAACTGCTGCTGGAGAACTGTTGACCTGGAGCACAACACGTCGCAGGTTCCCATTAGATCTGATACCGTAACTCAGACTTACTACAGAAAACGATGTGTGACATATGTAAGCGCACGGAGTAACGCCATACCACTCACTTTTTGGGAGATACAGAGTCTTCCAGCATTGTTGATTCCTCATCGCCTTCCAGGCCGAAGTGATCTTTGCTCTTTTTCTGCAGATAATAAAAAGAGTTTTTTTGGGGTGCTGCAGAGCAGACTGTGTCTTTCTTTAGGCTGGTTAAACATGAAGGTTTGTTGAGGAATTCCTCACACCGCAGAGAACCAGCAGCAGCAATTTTACAAAGACCCATTACACAACCATTGAAGCTTAAGAGACATTAAGAAAAGAATCTGCCTAATAACTGAATTCCATCAATCCTTCAAAAAAGTTGCAAATCTGACTCCCTCTAGGTCACAGGGTTATTGTGAAACTAGAAGTAAGATGGTTGGGAAGTGTGCTTATGTCAGCGAGTGCTCTCCATTGCAAAATCCCTGCGTTTTCAAAAGAGTCATTGAATAGCTGCAGTAGCAGATTAAGTGTGATCAGCAGAAGACTTGCACCTTGTAATGGCATAAAGTCTGGTCCACAATATATATAGATTCTCTATATGAATTAATAATTCCTAAACCCTGATTGCCTATATGATCGCATTGATCAATATTACACAGCTCTAATAGCTCTAATCTGCTAAAGATGCTATAAATTCTATAACGTCATGAATAATGTATCGTGAAAAGCTATATACAAACTGACTTAAATAAACCCCTAAAGGAAATGAAGGTGTCGTCAGAGATTTCTTAAGGAATTTGTTGCACAACTAAAATGGTTAATTGTACAAAAACATGTATAATGGTCATATAAAAACACAAGCAATTGAACACTTTCAGCATACAGAAACTGTTTGAACATATTTCAAAGATTAAATACACCAAACATGTATAACATGATCAAATCCAGTTTTTTCCCCTAAAAATCACTCTTTGTATTAAAGTGGTAACTTTTGCAAAAACATACATGCCGTTATTCCTAAAACCTGCCTAATGACAGCTGTTTCCAGTTTTTCGTGTAAATATATTATCAGTAAACCTGAGGGCATGCCTTTCTGAGGGTGAAGCTAGTCTTGTGTGTTCAAAAATATAAGTCATCAGGCTTCACATGATTTATTATATTATAACAATGAGGTCGGTTATGGAAAGTTACCTTTTTGAGAATGATGTCGATGTAACCAGCGATGAGCTGCGCAATCTGCTCTCCTTCAGTGGTCTGAACAGAGTAGTAACCATCCTGATAGTCTCCAAAGTCCTGAAGAAGAAGGATTAAACATGTGACATGACTCCTAATAAGGCAACAAAAGTAACAACAATACAGCAAACTATAAAACAATAAATAGTAAGACAACAGTTTGGATGATTAGTTAGCTCGGTGCTGTCACTGTTATTGAACAGTGAATTGAGTATTCATACATTAGACTATATATTAGGTTTAGAATCTTTTTTGTATTTGTTTTAATACATTTTATGGTGAAATTACCAAGCAGACAAGGAATAGGTCCACCCTAATTCGCAAGTGTAAGAAATCTGCGCAGCAAGAAAAAATACTAAATATATTGAGTGTGTAGTAACAGAGAGCTGGAGGACGGAAATAATTAATTTAATTGAATCAATAAGTCTGCAGCCAGAGTCTAAATGTTGAACTACTGCTGCGCTTTGTGATGCATTGATTACTGCTTCAGCTTAGTCTATTATTATAGGTCTGTCGCAGCTTGAACATTCCTGCATGTGACTGAAAACATTATTGGGCACCATTAGTTTTGCAAGCTGGGATTTGTGAGAAAACTGAAGAAGATTTGTCAGTTAATGAAAAGCTAATACTAAATTAAATCATACAAATGTAAATGTAAATAACTACATTTGTAATAAAAATACATCATTGTTAGATTATTGAAATAATTATTGTAAATCTTAAAAGATATTTAAAAGTAAACATTTCAGTTCAAACAGGCTCAGATGACAAAAGTTTGGGAAACTGTTTTTAAAGGGTGATCTGTTCTTTTACAAAAAACAAAACAAATAACTGTTAGAAACAGTCGGTGTAACCTACGTCACACTGTTTGATTTTATATAATTCGGCCCTTGATGTCACAGCTAAAAACAAGAATGTGAACCAAACTTCCTGTGAACACTAATCTGAATCATAAGGTAAAAATTAAGTAACAAAGTCATCGTAATGGTAATAAACTCACTGCCAAAGAAACATCACAAAACTATTAGAAGACAGCACACTCTGCACAACGGCTGACTTGAAAAACAAACATATGTACTGGGGTGAAGCTGTTTACACACCCTCTTGTCATTCCGAAGACTTTAGTTCATCTTAAACTCATCTTTTTGTGTGTGTTTAACATTTCTGTTGAGTAGATTTTCAAAGGATGGAGACAAATGACAAACTTTTATTAAAAAAAAAGACAGAATTTTCATTTTAGAATGAACCCTTTAAATATTTGGTGATTAACCAAAACTATCCTTATTTTCCTCCAAACTGACCAAATCAAACTGAAACTGTAACCACAGAGCTGTGAATCAAACCTTACTATACTCACACCATACTATATCCACAGTGTCAAGAGTGAGTTATTATAAGTGTGTGTGTGTGTGTGTGTGTTTAGAGGAGTGTGTTGGTACCAGGGTGAAGCTCTTGGGTGAAGCTGCCCAGCGTTTGATGTTGGTCAGACTCCATTCCTGCATCACCTCTTTGGTCTTCTCATCCACTCTCATTACACTCTCTTTAGTGATGCCCAACAAACGCGGAACAAGCTTATTCTTTCCTTTCATTTTTTCCTGTGAAGAGAATAAACATTACCATTAACACAAGGATAGCATGACCCATTTATTAATATTAGAGCTCAGGTAAGGCATAAGATCTTTACCTTGACTAAGAAGAAGGACACTCCATAGGTTTTTAGAGATCTGGCCAGTTTGACGTAACTGACTTTGGCCTCAATCTCAGTCATGTTTTGGCAGTTTTTGTGTGCCTTAAAGAGACAAGATATAATTATATCCAAATTCATATAGTGCATACTGCTGTACTTAACATGGCTCTGATAAATGCACTCTATTCTAAATCTGTTCTTTACATTTTTTTTTCTTTATCTATAGTATACAATATATATATGTGTGTGTGTGTGTGTTAGGCTAACTGAGAGTTGTTATAGCACTTGCATATATCATTGTCTGATATCATTTGTTGATTTTGATTGCTTCCAGTGTCCTCATTAATAAGTCGCTTTGGATAAAAGCATCTGCTAAATGACTAAATGTAAATGAAAAATAATAAGTTACAAATAACCTGCATAACCTTACCTGGAAGATCTTTTTCTCGCCCTTGTTCTTGATGTACTCTTTGGGCAAAAATTCTTTTAAACTGGAGGAGACAGAAATGAAGCAGCAATTGAGAGTTTTATTTGTATTAATATTTTGATAATATATGAGACTTGATATTCTAGATTGTTTTTTTTTTACATAGTATATCTGTGTGTACTGTGTATATTTTGTATTATATATATATATGCACACATAGAATTTATTTTGAAAATATTTACATGTATATGCATTTATATATATTTACATTCATTTACATTCTTATATTTTATATTATAAATAAATATATTTAAATCAAGACTGTGGCATCAAGACAGGGTTAGAAGTTTAACAAAAGTGTTTTCTGTTCTTGTTCTATGTAACTTAACCAAAAACCCAACATGTGAAATATCAAGCACACATAATGCATGGTTATTATTCATAGAAACAGCAATCTCATCAAATCTGTTCACGATAAAATTCTTAAAAAAGACAAGAAATAACAGTTGCCAATGCTAAACTACAAATACTACTGTTTATGAAAATAGAATCAGAAAAAGTAAAAGGAAGGGGGGGAAAAGGAAAGGAAGATTTTAAGCAAATAAATCAATATTTGACTTAATTGTTCGCATTTCTGTTTTCATGCAGGTTGAGAAATGCTAAATCTGTTGGTTTTGAAGGGTCTGATGGCAAAACTTATACTGTGATTAAATATTTTAATACCATAGCAATGTAAATAAACGTTTCTATGGAATAAAAGCTGTACTTTCACAGATATATGTAAAAATAAATAGGAATGTGTTGAGCTCACTCAAGAAATCCAGGTTTGTGTTTCGACTCATTGTGGTCTCCAAACTGGATCTGGCACTGGTATCCAGCAAACTCACAGGCCTTATCAAAGGAGACAGGGTGGGAGCCGTTCAGGATGTCATCACGAGCCTAGGATACAACATACGGTACATAAATACAATTGAATTTTGAACAAAATCAACAACAACCTGATAAGAATAAGCAGATAACTAATGTCACATTTCTAGCAAGAAGTAGCACTAAAAGAAAAAAGATGCACAAAGCATCACAATTACAGCCAATCAGATTTCCAAGTGAGTGTACAGTAGCTTAATCCATTTAAACTCCACAGAAGTAGCTAACAGAATGCTTTGTCACTAAGGACAAAAGCTCAGATTTACATGAAAAAGACTAATCTCAGATCCAAAGAGAAACAAGCTCTTTAATTTTCTTCTAATGTCGTGCAGAGATATCATTCAGTTTACAAATGAGATTGATGTGAAGGTGATGTTCTGTGGTGTTTACCTGCACATAGAGCAAGTTGAGCTGTACTGGGTCCCTGGAATCTACATTCTGGTCAGAGTAGAAGAACTTTCTTCTGAGAAGAAGCATCTCAGACTCCTCTACACCCTGCTCTCGAAGCGTCCGCCCATGATCCAACCAATTCACTGTTCAAATACAGCTCTGACATCAGTAAATTCAACTAGATTCAAAAATGTCATCCACATGTAAAAGCATGGAACCACATGACCTCTTATTATCTAAAAAAAAAAAACACCTTTGAACCGTATTTTCAAATCCAAAAATGGTAATTAATGTATTTAATGGATTAGCCGAAGCACAGAGTAAATATATTCAGCCAACTAGAATCTAGAATACATGAGATTATGCATTTTGTCACTACGAAATTTCCTTAAGTGGACAGGTTGAGAATACACTTGTATGTATTGTTTTGAAGTCCTGCTAAAATAGCAAATAACATGTTTATTTTACTCATGTTAGGCAGGAAGCGACATACACTCATCATCTGTGTGAAGTTTCTGTTTGAGTTTCTCCATTTTTTTGTCATCCCTCAGGAGGGTCTTGTCTCTTTTCAGTGTCCCCGTGGTCTCTTCCTTCTTTTCCTCTCCCACGTCACGCACCAGTGAGTACTCATCATAATTTGTGATGCCTGTGAAACAAGAAGTGTTTTACTCTCTCACTGCATTGAAAGTGCTCGTCAAGGGTCAAAATAGTTCATAAAACCTCTAAATATATATATTTTTTACCTTCTTTAAAAAAATGAAGGTATTGAGGTATTGTTGCAGACCATGTGCTGTTGACTACACCCAAATGTAGTTTTAGTAATTGGATCACAAAATGTAGGAGACCCTGTTTCCACCTATATTTAGCACTAACCAATACTAATTGGATCAGCAAAAAATTATTTCATACCAAGTGAAAACAGGGTCCATGTGACTGGATGACTATTCCAAATGGTACAGTATAGAAAGAGAAAAACAGCGGTCCTATCACTGAACCCTGTGGTATCCCAGTGCTGTGGGCACTTAGTAAGCTATCCCAACTGACTTGGTAAGACCTGTTCTCCATGTATAATATAAAATAAGAGACATCTGACCTAAAAATTTCTAGAAAAAGCAGGCAAAATGGAGTTCTCGCTCCTCATATGGACACTAACTTACCTATTCTTGCACAGATGGTCATTAGCATGTCACTGACAATTTTTGAGTCATCCACCATGACTGTTTTAACAGTTCCATCCAACATACGGATCTTCAGGGGTCTCTGTTTCTTTTTGTACTCCAGAGTGTCCTAAAAAAACAAGTTCTTATGAAAATCCTTCATAAAATCCCAGCAAATTATGTTCACTTGTGTTATCTGTTATCTTAAATAAGTTACAGTACAGTCAAGGACTATCAAATTTATATTATTTTAATATAAAACCGATTTAAAAAATAATGTTGGCTTTTACTGTACATTTTGTTTTAATTTGATGCTACAAAGTAATTTACAATGCCATTTTATCAGTCAGTACACTGGGAATCAACACTTAAACCTGGTTTTGCTAGAACCATGCTTTACTTGTTACAAATGCTTAAAAGTGTATGTATTGATTTCAAATACTTCAAACTAATTTAAAATGTCATTTTCCTTAAGACACTGCCAATGAAAATATAGAAACAATTGGGGATAAATTCCACATCTTGATGTTTTATTTGAATTTCTACACTAGACTCACCCCATTTCTCAGCATGTAGTAATCCAGAGCTTTGCCAGCTTCCAGCCAAATACCTTTCTTTGGGTCCTCATCTGACAGGAAGAGGCCATAGTCACTGGCTGCAAGAAGACAGAAGAGTTTGCATTTAACAACCTGATAAGACTGTCAAAATAAGATGCATTGACTGAACATTTCCCATCATTTTCTGAATTTAACAATACATGATTTCTAATGCTTATCACACTTTACCAAAAATTATGTAGCTAATAATGTTAATAATGTAGCTTATTCTTTTAGGGCCCATTCACACAGAACACAGAAAACCATGAGTCAAATCGATCTAAAGAAGAAGAAGAAGAAGAAAAAAAAAACCTGCTGTGTGTAGAGATGTGTTTTCTACTTTTAATTTGGAGCAAAACTTTTTTAGACCATTGTCTTAAGCGATATGCAATGGTCAAAAATTTCTGTCTAGTGCATGTTAAGACAGAAATGGAAAAGCAGCACATTCTGTTGGAACGTCCCTTTACTCATCGCCTTTACTACTGTTTTAGCTAGACAAGCCATTCTTATGAAGTGGAAACATGTCGCATGATATGTGGATCCGAGAAATCTTTTGCTGTATAAAACTTGAGAAGTTAAGATTCTCGCTTTCAGGATCTCTCAAATCTTTTCATAAGATCTGGAAACCTTTCTTAGATCACATCAAAGGCATACCCTGTTCTGCTGATACCAGTGCTGATACACAATAACTTCTGGAAAGAGTGAAGACTGATTTTTGAGAGAGGAATGTTTCTTAATTCTATGTTGTTGTTGTTTTTTTTTTTTACTTTATATTTAAATGTCTTGTGGGTGGGAGGGTTTTGATTGGGTTTATATTGAGATGATCTATAATTCTTTTCTTTTATTGACGTACATTGTGTATGGTCTTGTTAAAATACTTATAAATGAATAAAAATAAATAAATAAAAAAATGATTGCAACTAAACAGTCAGCTTTGCAGGACTGTAAAGGCATTTCTAGTGTTTGAAATTTATTTAGGCTACTTCAGAAAAGAATACTCTAAATATTTATTTGACTATTTGTAATGTCACCCAAATGTGTGTTTATTAAATTATAAAATTTTAATAACATACTAATTTAGAGAGACATTATGTGGTTTATGTCGTTATTTTGGAAGACTGCTGGCATAAGTAATCATAAATGTTTTCTTATGCAAGATCTTTTTATGTTCAAAGACGTGAATGAAAGCCATTCTTTTTCAAATGCAGTAAAAAGGAACTGTCCCTATTCAGTGTCTGCAGTCAGATGAGATGTTGATAGGTTTACTGTAAGTGACATTATTCTATCGTTTTTTTCGTAACTTTTTTATAAAATAAAATCTCTCATCTCAGAATATATATATATATATATATATATGCAAATGTCTTTAATATTATCGCAACATAGAAAAGGTTCAAATATGCTAGGTAACGATTAATTAGCAGTAAATAGGAAATGTATTTTTTTTCTGCAGTACCAATAGCAGAACCATTAACGTTAGAGCTTATCGATACTTCGTTTTTTTATCATATAGAACGGTACCGATTAAGTACAGAGTTTTGGTACCAATCCTTACTTATGTTATTTTTTTAATAGAAGATATCATCCACTTCCATTGTAAATGAGAAAAAGAAAAAAGAAATTAATATAGCCTTGAAATTATGTGAGAGGTGACAAACAAAATGGTTAGCTATAACCTTAAATCAATGACAAAAGACGATGTGGAAAAATAACTCAATTTAGTATTCGCCAGTAGTTTTCTGTGCACAAACCCCAAATGTTTATTTTATTTGCATCTTTGTTTTGTTTTATTGCATTTATTTAATTGTAATTGTAATATTAATTGATTGTATTTACTTACTTTTTTAGTTACCTTCGTAAAACCTGATTATTTGTTTTTAGTACCGTTTACTTCTTAATAATGTTTGAACCAGAAGCAATGGCAAAAAAGAACTGTATAATTTCCCAGGTATCTAAAGTTTTAGTCATAGCAACCTTATTTATTAGAAAACAAGGTTACAAAACAATAAAAACAAATACTTTTTTTATTTTGTTGTAGAGCCACTGTTCCAACTATGCTTTTAGAAAAAAAAAAAACCCTTACTGGTGAGCTCCGCATAAATGACATGTTTGGTATTAAAAAAAAAACAACTACTGCCAGTTTCAAGCACTAGCGACACAGTTTGGTTTCCAAAAACGTTGATTTTCTTCCTTTAGTGATTAGGTCAAGTTAGAAAACAGGCATTGTTTTACTTAAAATTGGGCCCAGATTACTGTTCAGTTTATGTAAACACCTTGATATTTAATTTTCAGTGGCGATGCCAGGAAAGAATTTGAGCTTTTTCCTCTGAGGGATTAGATAGTGTCCTCCAAATGTAATGTGGCAACACTGACAGATGAGCTATTTAAGACCACTACACATTCCGCATAAGCTGTTGAGTTTGGACGAAAGCAGTCTGTCAAACAGACGAATGACTCACAGGTTAAGACAAGTATGTAGAGCGGTACTGAGGACTATTACATAACAGCTGGGACCCAGCCGCACCCTGATACAGGCCTATTATAGCGGCAACACAAACTAGATTTACGCTGGATTTCTGTGGTATGTTTTGGCTTCACTGCTATTTTTTCTCTCACTCTTTGGTGAAGTGAGAATTTGGGTGGAACAAATGCTAAAAGGAGAAACGAAAATCAGAGGTATTATGCAGGGATTTTAGCCAAATACAGATAAATTGGTTAGCGTTTCTGCCCATGACAGCTGTAGGCAATGTATTAGGATTTTATTAAATGTTGGAGAAGTTATTAAATATGGGACAGAGGAAGACTAAAAGTCAATGACAAACTGATCTAATTTATGTGCAATTTAACTAAAACCAAAAACAGTGTGATGGTTTACTGATGGTTTATTTAGCTCAATGATTTTCTCAGGTACTTGTGCATTCTGTATTATTACCATTGTTTAATTGGAGATTGAGTATCGTTTCTGCATGTCATTAAAGCTGGTCACATCGCACCATGTCGCTGCTTATTAATAGTTAGTAAGGTAGTTGTTAAGTTTAGGGATGTAAAATATGCTCAAGCAGAATAGGAGCTTTATAAGCACTAATAAACAGCTACTATGTTAATAGGAATAATAGGAATGCTAATTAGCAATTAGTCGATAGTAAGAATTGGTCCCTATACTAAAAAGTGTTAATTTGATATATGATAGAAAATATGATATAATAGGGGTGCGAAGGATCATAGATGATCCAAGATCCGTACGAACCGGTCCCTATGTTTCGGCATTCATGTGATTCGTGGATTAACGGTTAAGATCAACCATCATAGAGATAGTTTCGCTTTGCCAATTTACACACTCAAACTATTTTTAACCATTCATATGAAGAGGTCATTGAATCGGGACACCCATAGTGCGCACCCAGAGATGGAGAGAGAGCACTGTGATTCAGACATGATTTAAGTGCCTAAACGGATAGATTCACACAAAGTTATGTGAAAATACCTGTTTTGGCAAGTATTCTGGTAAACACAGTAGGTTATGCCCATGCCAAAACCAAATGGGTCAGTAGTAGGTTTGTGCATTTAGTCTTAAAGAGACAGCAGCCTAGAAATACCTACTTCTATCTGGTCTGCTAATCAAAAAACCCCACAGCTTAAACAAAGATTAATCTGTATTTAACATATTCAGTAGGCATTTTTGTGTTGTTTTACACTTAACTACTAAATTTCTGCACCTGAACACTACTGTTACTGTCTTTACATAGCCTATAATTTTATGTGATAGCCAGTTCATCTATGCTTGGCAGCTGGCAGACGAGCTTATAATAAGTGAATAAGTCATAGCTCATATCCTGAATACACTGAACGCACAATCCAGCGGTCAATACAGCGAATACACAGACACATACAGCTTAGTCTCGGGTTAGGGTTACATTGGCCAACACAGAACGAGAAAAAACCTTTAAACTTGAGTTATTGGTACAACCATTTTGTATAGCACTGCGGTTATTTTGTTGTTTGAAGATGTAGATGTTTGGCTTTGGATACTTTTTTATAATAAAGTAATCTATTTCATCTTTAGGGGCAATTAGTGATTTAATTTTGGTATTTTTTTATCATGCAACAGAAAAATAATAGTTAGATAAATCATCTAATTAGTCATTAGAATAGTCGACTCTTCGATAAAATAATCGCCAGAATAATCGTTTTCAAAATAATCGCTTACGCCCAGCCCTACTTATTGTGCGTTACATTTTAGAGTTGAGCTTTGAATATTTAAGCCATTAAATGCTTAATAACACTGCCATTCACTTGAGAACTTCCAACGCTCATGAATTTGGCACTTTTCAGATGACTCACGCTGGCCGAGCTGTGCTTCTGGAACTCTCTCCCTGATGATGCGACAGGCGTCGTACACCATGGTGGAGGGCTCGAACTGCATGGTCTTCACCACATTCCCCACCCCGATCTTCAGCGACAGCGCCACCATGACTGACACTACGGGACTGTGCCACTGCTACACCTGCAAAACAAACACCACACAAACTCTTAACACTCTTTTCAGGCTTACAGGATGACATTATTGATAATTTACCAAAACTGCACGTTTTGCAACACATCTGATTCAGGTCATAAGCTCAAGAGTTTAGACTCCAAGACCTAAAACTGGTGTTAAAGGGAACGGAGACAAGCAAAATGTGCTGTATCGTAGGACCAGGTTTGGGAACCACTGATTTAGATTATCTATAGTAGATTAACTATTTAATACACTGCTATGTAAAATACATTGTGTTTTCTCACACGTTTCTGTTGTTGATGCAATTATGCATGAGAGAAAGAAATAGAGAGGAAGAACTTCCCTGGTAGAGGGGGATTTCACTCTGAGATTTTACCAGAAACAAGGAACAAAGTAAGTCCCTTTTCACTTTTAGTTACAGATCTATTTTCAATACTAGTCTAGTAAGGCAAAAGCGCTAACTCCTGCATGAAAGTACACTAACACCACTTTCAAAATTATTCTGCTCTGCTTGCAAGAAAACAAGTCTGTACATCAAGAGCGAAACAAGATGCAATTACATAAATAAGAATCCAAATCAGAGAGAGAAAACAAGAGTCCTCTACATGAAATCAATGTTAAGTAAAAGACAGAGACTATTAAGAAATATTTAAAAAGCCAAACTGCTCACTCAGTAGTGTTTCTCTTTTCCATATCCTCTCTTATACATCACCAAGAAAAAAATCCCAGCTTTGGGAAATTACCTCAGTGAATCAGAGGAATGCTGGCAAAGACTAAACAACAGTAATGTGGGATAAGATAATTCACTGGAAGAAGATAAAAATATAAGCATTTACATTAAAAATATGAATGTAAATGTAACAAGAAACAGAAAAGACAAACTTAGTACTCCTGCGCATCCACATTACACAGAATCTATAATGTTGTCATTTTAAACCTTAACAATGAGAAATCCCTTACAATCTAATTGTGAAGGCTGCAGTACATCACGTAATACATACAAACGGTTTTATTATTTTACTGATTCATTTCACATTCCTTGATATGAGCCCTTTAAACCTTTATCGTACGCTTATTTCCTGTAAGGTAAACCTATGACAAAAATCTAGTGTGAATGGCAGTGTTGAGGTCAGCTGTGTTTATGAGTTGCGCAAAGAATGGACACACATTCCTGAGGAGGGTGAATGTGTGTCTGTGTGTGTGCCCTCACTACACAGTCTTCTCTCTGGGGAAGCATTCCAGCTGCCTTGATCCGAGACGTGTGTCTGTGTTTTGGGGGAGGAGTTGAGGAAGGACACTTCTCCAAATACTTCCAGCATTCCCTTCATAGTCCAGTGTAACCCTCCCACCAAACCAAAACAAGGGAAGGAAGAAAACAATGCAATTCTGATAGAATATACTAGCATAAAAACACTATAGGCATTTAAAACAAGGCCACTCTATCGGTCTGTGTTAAAGCATAATTTCCATGCTACTTGAGTCACCAAAAGGAATTGCAAAATGAACACTTTTCGAAAAGTTTCTTGAATGCTCCTCCATAACTCATTCTACTGAGGTTTTTTTTTTTAAATACATATGAAAATTTTAAATACTGAACAAGAATAAGAGCGGAAAGTGTGTCAAAGAAATAACAAAAACAAACAGTTTTCCTATGATTTAGTTATATTAAACAGTTTGTTACAGACTGTGAGAGCTGTGAGAGGATGGGCCTATAGCAAGAAGCATTTACTTTTGGTTAGACATCTTTAGCAGTGCCTCACACAAGAGATGGCAATCTAAAAATCTGCCACTCAAGTTTAAGTTTTAGAAGACAGTTGCTTTCGTTTTAACCGCATACATACAGACAAATTAAACAAAAAGACTAAATTAAACTAAAATGAAACTAAAAAAAAGGTATGGGTTCAATTGTCTTTAAACATATTGTCAAAGTGATGGCTTTTACTTGCTTAATGCCTGTAGTGATTAAAAGACATTGTTGAAGGCAACTGATAAAAATCTTTTCTGGTAGTAGGTGACACAGACAAAAAAAAAGGGAAGTAGCCATTCGTACAGCATGTTTAGAAAAGTTGTCTTTTTTTCAACAAATGTGATTCATATGATTAATCTACATATCATGTAGGCATAATTATTTATCTAATTATAAAAAAAGTATGGTCACACTTTAAGATTAAATTGTGTTATTTTCAAACCATTAAAAGATTACTGCAACAAATTTCCTACAGAAAACTAATGCTGCGTTCTATTTATGATTCAAATGATTTTCTGTCGCTTTGTCATGTCCAGTGTAGACAGACATTAGCTGCTGTGGCGCGACAATTAGAGCCCTACAAGGGCCTCAAATTTAGGCCCGAGCCCAGCCCGTGTCCGACAGCTTATCAGAATTACCAGCCCGAGCCCGAGCCGAGCCAGTTTTTTCCCCTTCTACCAAAACGTCTTGTACTGCTGTGTCAGCTATAAAAATAGTTCAGTTTTAGTGTAGTGGCAGAATGATTATATTTTGTTCCATTTTTTACTAAGCTAATTTAGACATTTTTTGTTCGCTAAATATACGTTTTTTAAAGTACCGAGCAGCAGACAGTGAGCTGATCATAAAGGATTACTGATCAATTTAAAAAATAAAAAAAATCGATAGGCATGCTAAAAACAGTTTAAACATGTAACAATGTTTAAATGTTAAACAGTAAAAGAATAAATGTTCGTCATGATTGTTTGTGCAGAGAGTGACGCTATGAAGCGCGTTCTGCAGGACATAAAGGTACAGGCCAGTCCTTGGATTTTATAGCCTTCGCCTTCATTTTCTCTGATAAAGGTAGAAGTAATATGTCATTTAGAACTGTACAAAACAAGAACTCATTCATTAAATTAAATAATTGGTAAAGATGACGACTTCTCAAAAGCGCATCTATGCGGAGATGGAGGACCATGAAATTCATCTGTGCGATACGGACTCAGAAAACATTTGTTCATGAGTAAATAATTCAAATGTCTTCCTATTGTTTTCCCTCGACATAATTACCTTTGCTGGGGCATTGCGGCAAGATTATTGCATTCATCTGAACGCAGAACTCTTCAGGTGCGCTGCTCTCTCTCTGCAGCGGGACAATACTTGTGAATAAAACTTTTAGCTGCTCGTGTTGTATTCACCGGCACCGCATGGCAATCTTTTAATCATTAACTGACGGAAGTCTAAAATATAAAAATAAGGAGAAGCCTAAAACAGGCCCAAGGCCCGACCCGCGTCTGAACTATGACATCAAAATTGGCCCGAAGCCCGGCCCGAGTGGCGTAAAAAAGTCGGGCCCCGGCCTAAATGCAGGGCTCTAGCAACAATGCGTTCAGTGTAGATACAGTGTTAGTTAATCATTTAAGTCAATATTGCCTATATGAACATTTGGGTGCACGTCACTTTTGTGCTGGTGCACCTAAGAAAAAAAGTTTAGTGCAACCAGTGCAAAAAGTTACTCCAGAGCCCTGTTGTGGTTCAAGCTGTACTGAGAATACATTTTGTACACAAAAAGAAAAAAAGACTTTATTCAACAACTGGTCTCTTCTGCGTCTCTCCACATCACTGCAGCACCATTTTGGAAAGTTTCTGCTGAATGCAAATTGCGTACACTGCTCTATGTCAGCTGCAACACACGGATCTGTCTTAAACGTTTATTTATGCTTCCATTTGAATGAAAACAGTGTATCAATCGTATCCATCTTTGACAGATTATACGGTTACATACATTTTTTGTGAGGCTACAGCTCAATTTCAGGAACAACGTGTATGTCTGGCGAGAAGGAAACGAAACAGCTGAACATGGAAATCTATTAATGAAAAGCCCTCTGGGTCCCTTTGTGGTGACTGAGCAACAGACCTGCTATTTACGTTTTGTAGTTGTCATTTACTGCAATTAGTAAACAGCAGATACGTGTAAAAACCTATTACTGTAAAAGTAATAGACAGGCTAATATAGTGCATTTAAATCCGTCAACACTAGAGGGAGAAAAAAGCAAGTGGACATAAACCCTGGCCCAAAATCAATGTGAGGTTGCGGTATAGTCTATTTTACGGCCTCAGAGAGAGTCCTGTACTTAAGGCAGTGACCTTAACCCAAGTGAAGAATGCAAGAGTCCCACCCGCTGAGCTAGAGTTACAGGCGTCTTCACCCGTTATACTGACGACTCCACACGTGTGAAAGTGCAACAACCTGTGCTGCGACAGATGTGTGAAACGCCAGTGCACAACTATATGCTGTAAGAGTCAGAGCAGTGCAACACTGTTTGATAACCGAATTCTGACGATCTCGCCGGGCAGGGGTGTGAACTATACCGGAATATTTATCAGGTTATACCACGGCTACTTATCAAAGGATTGAGTTTACTGTCAATGTTGTGCATGTCTTTTACGATTAAACGTACGTACTAATTTTTCAGGTGTGGTAATTTTAGTTTGATTGCGAAGTATAAGGTTTATAAACGCACAGCCATGAAATTACTGTATGATAATAATATTTTACCTAATATTTTAATATATTAAAAATGTAATAAAAATCATCAATAAATAAAATGTAGATTTTTTTTGTAGAAAAATGTAGAAACCAATTGTTCATTTTAAGAGACCTGTCTTAATTTCTCTTGCATATTTAATATTGCTCTTTAATTAAGCAAAAACATTTTATCCGATTACTCGATTACATTTTCTGTAGAATACTCGATAACTGAAATATTCGATAGATACAGCCCAAATTTTTTCAGCTTTTAAGAACTGCTGTGTTTTCCCGATGTGGTTGGTGGAACTAAAATACGACAGTCTAACTGGCTGGTGCTCACCAATTATGCTACCATTTGAATTCGCATTTACAACCTTTATTTTGCTTAAGATCTTCAAGTTTTCCTTCAAGTTATTCTTCATTCTGTCATCTCCATAGAAATAGCCTGAGCAGGTCATCACCTCACCTTAAATGAAAGTGAAGCAGAAGCACTTAGCACTCACTACACACGTCTTTCCTTTTATTAAAAAGTGAAAAGAGCTGCACAGACAATGTGAGATGCACAGCAGGCATACAGTACATCCCAGTATAGGGCAACTAACAGCGCTGTGCTAAACGGCCCAAAACTATTCCTACTGCAGAGCCCTCTGGCAATCAGCATATCCATTTAAAGACAGTGATGCCATAAAACAGCAAGGATTATAAATATTAATCAGGTTATGCACATACAACATTTACAGTTAATATACTGTGTTAATGAAATTCTGAACAAAGGTAGTATTTCTTAGTCTTGAATTTAGTCCTCTTCTGTTCTACTAAATTAATAAATAGTCTATTGTGTTTGTCCGGAGGTCAGTAGTGAAGTATTTGCTCAAAACAGAAACAGCTGTGGAAAAGTGATAGATCGATGTGTGTGGAACATATTCCCGCTGTCACTCTCTCTGCTGCCGATAACAGCCACGACGACCTCTCAGAACACAAAACTCCATCACTATAAGTTACCCAAAACACACATAACAACACCCGGGAAATACGCGTTTGTGCTTCAGAGCGGCTCTCTTTAGCAGTGTATAACGAGTCCTGTTCTGTTCTCACAGCGTGTGTACTGAACATTTACAGGCGAGTTCCGTTACAGAATGTGGTGGTCACTCCCTGTGTTAGGACTCAACAACTGGATTCTGCTGCTGTGTGAATGTGGAAAATAAAATGTGGTTTTTTTGGTCAACACAATTTTATATAGACTATGAGAAAGTAAAATACTGAAATAAATAAATATATAAAGTGACCTTTTAAACCGTTTAACATTGTATTAATCGGTCAAAATTCATATCGGTTAACAGTTAAAATGAACATCCCTAACATACATATACCAAACCATATAAAGACATCAGAAAGTATGTGTGAAAACGCCTTGCATGCACATGCCCAATGAAAACTTAACAGATGTGTGCTTTAGAAACTTTTCTTTAATCTGTTTTTCAAGCTGCTGTGTCCATGTTACGAAGTGCCAATGCATTCCGTTGGTGCTTGGTGATAACTTCCCATTTCTCACAGAAAATTTACTATGCATGCAGAAAAAAAAAAAAAAAAAAAATCAAAACCCAGACATTTCTGATCCAATGCTACAGACTCAAAACTACTGACTAGCTGTGTTGTTTACAACAACCAATCATTGGAGATTGTGAGGGACATGACATTTAATCCTTCAAAGGTATGCAAATAATTTTTAACAATATATTGCACTTTATTCTCACAATTTCAAATAAAGAATGGCATAGTTGACCCAAAAATTTAAATCCTGTCAGCAATTACTCAACCTCATATCAATTCAAACTCATAAGAATAACCTAAAAGGTTTCAAACGTCATTGGCTCTTTCCCATTATGAGTTTTTTGATTATTCTTTTGGTTGCATTGGCTTTCAATGGAGGGGCAGAAATCTCTCAGGTTTGGAGCAATCTCTTCCAGTCTGAGTGGGCAGCTCTTGTTCGGAGTAGGACCCAATATTCATATGCTAAACTTGATCTGACACTAGGAGTGACTGTTAAAGAAAGAGGGTCCCTTTCAAGCTGGGAAGGCATGTTAACCATGAAGTTCAGTGTCGCCCTGAAGGTTTCATCAGCATTCACACAAACAGTCCCATGATAGTGTTAACTAGCCGTCAAGAAACCTAACATGAATGACAAACTCCTGAGGGGCCGAGATGAGTTCACACCTGTCTAAAGCGGCACGCCACCAGATAATCGAGTGTTGACAGATCAAGCCACACTCACTCACTGCTCACTGGCTATTGATACTGACTCAAACCAATCATGAAGCTGCAGAAAGAGGAACAGTAGTGGTGTCATTAGTCACCAGCTCACATCTGCAACCACTACAGCACAGCATGCTGGTACAATACAACCGATAACTTCAGGAAATCAGATTACAAGAGAAAAAGCAATAATACTCAAGGCTCCAGGAGTTCCACAATGCGAAACACTGACAGAAGCAGAATCCGTTTTTGCTCCGCCCTGTCTATGGGGTGCCGAACTCTGCAAGCATCAGTGCGCGAGAGAGTGTGTTCACTCCGCGCTCAACTAAAGTTTTTTATTTTTTATAATAAGAGAAAATGGCTCCACGTTGCACAACACAATGAATCGATTATGAAATTTGTTGCCAACTCTTTTAATAATCATTTCTTATCGATTTAATCGATTTGATGTTGCAGCCCTACTACACATACTCAAGCATCAAAAGAAACTTAAAGGTCTTCACTACAAACAGCAAAAGTGAAGCTTGGCTTAATGACAGAATTACTATTACTTTACTTTTTCCATAGTAAAGATGACAATAATAATTAACATTAAATGACAATTTCGACACAATAAACCTTTGCTGTTGTTACAAATTAAATTTGACTTGATTTTAAAAGATTAAATAAATTCTTAAACATTTCATGCAATTGCGTGATTGTCATATCACAATTTTTGATAATAATAATAATAATAATGATAATTATAATATGTATTAAATTATAACACAGAATCCAAAAACGCAGATACTAATAAATAAACAGACCACACAGAATATCTGGGGGAAAATAAAACACACTTCTTTGAGCACTACTAGTGTTCAATTTTTCATTTTCGTTCATTAGACATCCTTATTAATTATTACAATTTCTGTTGAAATTGTACAGAAGAACTGAAATAAAAGCAGAACTGACTGCTCATGGCCACTATTAACTTATTTAAGAATCACAGCATTTCTAGATGATGTGGACTGTAATACTGTAGACTGTATTTTATATTATATACAAGCTGGAAAAATATAAATTTATATACAAAATAAACATATCGCGATGAATACTGTAGACCTATGAGGAAATACACTGCAATGTTTTGTAAAATTGTTATTTAATACATTCTCAGCCCTGACCATATGCATATCTGTCAATATTTGACTTAGAATTTATTGTCATTTTACTGTTCCTTAACGTATCAGATTCAAATGACATATTATGGTTAGAAGTGCAAATCTAATTGTTTTTTTACATTACATTTTTTACACTGTTTCCCTTAAAAATAAGTCCCATTACAGAAGTAGTGGAGGTTTTGTCATGCTGACTTTATCAGCTGCTGGACTCCCCCTTCATTTAATATTTACCAGAATTAGAGACTAGAATTATAATGCTGTAATATTTCAGTGGTGAATACTCCTAACAGCTCATTTCCTAAATGCACCCAACACTCATGACCGTCTGTCTGTTGACTTGTGTGAGTAACGGTAACGACAGACATCAGAAGAGTCATGTGTGCCTCAGACAAAACACACACAAATCCTCCTGAAGACCAACAAACTCAGCCCAAGCTCGACCTGATTACGGCATGGCTCCTTCTTGACTAGTTTTCATTCAGTCTAAGCACAGATCTCGCTGAAATCGATCAGGATCTGCTCTGGATCTCAGCTTGTGGGGTCTCTCGGTGTGGAACGCAGTGCAGTAGTAGCAGCTCCCGCTCTAACCCAGCAAGCAGCGATGTCATTTCCTGTTTGAAAGGCTCTTCACTGCCATAAAAGGGAATTTCGGCTATCTGCAGCCGTAGAGGAACACGTGTTCACACACATCCTGTGCAATTACAGCTGAGCTCAGGAAGGGAGGGACTCTTTAGCTCATGGAAAAGCATGGAATGAGTCGAATTCAGATACTTATGTACAGAAAACAAATGTATGGATGCACTTCGCTTGGTCTAAGTGAATAACTTTCAGCTGTCTGTAAATATTTTTGCACTCACGTCTTTGTAACTCAGAGATGGACAAAATGTCCTTTATTCTGCGAACTCTATAGTTCAATTGAATTCCTAGAACTTAAGAGTATTTCTTGACTTGAGATATCTTGTTCTTATTATGTTCCTTCCTATAGCTGGACCCTCCCTGTTTAGACAGGCCCAGATGAGGAAGTTGCTGACCCTAAGCTGCAATTACAACTTCACTTCCCCTACTGAGACGAAAAGCCAGCAACACATGTGTTTACATAAACACTCATATCTGATATTAAGAGCCATAACCAATCTTCTAATCAACATCTTGTTTTGCTGTTCATTTTAATTACACAAACACACAAGTTCTCAGTAATGCAGCACACACCGTTCGCATACAAACTCATTTTTAAAGGTTATAAAAGGGTGGCATGCAAAATTGGAGGGATAAAAAATTTGGGGATAAAAATTTGTGATTGCAAATGTCACTACACAATAAGAAAAATAATAATAATATTTATGAAATTATTATTAAATGCTCAATCCATTTGAATTTTTTTACAATAGTAATTTTGATTATCATAACTATTATTACTATATGCTTCATCCCAGTAATATTTCTTATTTTGTGCACTTTTTAATTAATACAATGACAAAACTAGAAAAAATGATAGCCCTCTGCTATTGACTTCTACTGCTTCATAAAGCACTTGCAGTCTAGACGCAGTAACGTCATAGTGACGCAGTCCAATGCGTAAACCCCGCCCATAAAAACAGTTTGGTCTTTATACTGTAAAATCGCGATGATATTTAATAACTGATCGTGGGTCATAAATATGGTTATCGCGATAAAAATACGATTAATCGTGCAGCCCTACAACAGACCTTTTCCGCCTCCTTCCTCTTCCGAGTATTCTACTTGGGCAGCAAGGCAAACAAGCTTCGCAATACTAAGTGCCGCCAAGTACGAACTCGTGAATTGGTATTAAAAGATTTCCAGTATCAGACTATTACCATATATACTGTGCATCACACCGCAGTAGTTGGTGCTACTGCACTTCTGATATACTTGTGAAGTGCACCATTAGTGTAAACACATTAATATAGCTGATGTGATGTTTCCCACGCTCCACAATGCATAACGGGGTTTTGTGGTATGTTACTACAAAGACATACTTTTGGTTTCACTAAACTACTCCGAGTTACTGCAGACATGGCAATGTGGTTCAACTAACTAACTCCCACGAACAAATCAGAGATCTCAGTCCTTTGATGTCACAGAAGACAATGCAGGCACCAGATCACAGTCAGAGCTCCTGTAATTCAATCTGTCTGACTGCCTCTGTGAACATGACCTCTCAGCCACACACACACTTCCTGCAGGTCCAGAACTGTAATTGAGCAAGTGCAGAGAATGGAAAGAGCTTGAGGAAGGTCGGAGGTTGTTCTCACTCTGGTCTCCTCACGCACACATAAGTGTTCACGACAAAGACACATATGACCTCTATGACCTCTGCAGGGCTCGCAAAGTTTAAAAATCCCTGTTAGCCCTTCGTTGGCACTCTTCAGGTTTTGGTAGCCCAAAATAAAATATCAGCTGCCCGAAAAAGAGAGATTACTTTTAATGTATATTATTGTAAAGGAAACAAAACATCAATCAAAAAATGGTAAAACACTAATTACAACAACAGAATAAAATAGCTCGTTCATAATCATCTACTCAAATATTTGGTTCTAACTGAATTTAAATTAGATCTATGCACTTGATCATGAATCAGTGTCAGATTCTGAATCTGAAGTCACGGATAAGAGAATGCCACTAGCATCACCTTTTTTCAGAACTTTTCCGCTTTTCGGTGGTCTGCTTTTCTTTGGCCTTATTTAGCTTAGCTGCTTATTTTTACCCTGCTGAAAAAAACGGCATATGCTGGTTAGGTATGTTTTGATGCTGGTTTAAGCTGGTCCGTTGCTGGTTTATGATTTTCGATTGTTTCCCAATATCAGAATTTCCCAGAATTAACAACAACAGCTAAATCATTCTAAAATAGTATAGTTTCTTGATAACAAGCAAAATATGTGTGTTGAATAAATCAGACGGATTTATTCAAAATGCAAACTCATCTTTAGCAGCAGGAGGTGCATTAAGCATGAGAAATGAAGGTTTCCCTAGAAACGACTGTAGACAAAACAGCTCTGAGCTTACAAACGCATCGGGGAGACACCGTCAATAATCATGTGAAGTATTGAAATTTTTTTCTTTTTTTTTTTTATGTTTATTTATTTATTTGCGCAAGTCGCATCTGGTGTGAATCAGTCAGTTTTGATATCGTGGCAGGTCGCCACAAATAAATAAATATATGGGAAAAACTTCCCACAGCACAATCACCTGAAACCAACTTCATTACTCATCATTAGCTGCGTTTGTAGCCGGCGACACTAACCAGACCAATAAACAAAGACTAGTTAACTTTGGCGCATGTGCCCAATGAAACTAATCTAATGTTATACACAGTTCGCAAAAACGTAAAGTAAAAGTTAAAAACAAGCGCAAATTCAAACGCAATTTCAATACTTCACATAATTATTGACAGTGGCCCCCCGACGCCCGAAAATTAAATAATTACCCAAATATATGTATGAAAGAATGCAAAAGCATTGAAATATATTTTCCTTCCAATATGATAGCCCAACGGGCAGGGCTGAGATGGATTTTGTTAGCCTGACTGGAAGACACAATAGCCCCGGGACGTCAGGCTAGCGATTTTGCGAGCTAGGTATTAGTTCCCAGTTAACCACCCAACCAGACTATCACTATGCAATTTATTCTGCAGCAGACACAATTGTGTGGCTATCAGCAAACAAAGAAATGTTCGATTTCAGTTCACAATGCACATTTATGTTGCATATGTTCAATAAAAGGCATTACACATGATAATTTATTATATAAATATTTTTAATTACATTTCCAGCTCCTTATCACGATACTGTACACAGTAACTGCGGATATGTTTTTCATGTCAAAAGCAAGTGTTCCTGCCACAGAAAGCTGCATAAATGTTAAGCAACACAATGTTAAGGTATATTTGTGAAGTTAAAATGTTTGTCTCTTCACGTTTAAAAGCTTTTATAATTTATAATTAAAAAAAAAAGAATATCTTACTCATATTCTGTCTTAATGGCAATACTGCACATAAACACTCAGCAATTGTGTTTTCACGCTAATATTCTGGCAATTATTGTCCGCACACACATTACATGAACATGTACAAAAGCACACACACAGGCTGCTCTCTTACTGTTCAGTTGAATCCATAATGAGTTCGCTGACATTTAAACAAATCTTAAGTGTCATTCAAAAAAATAGAGCAAATAATCATCCGGAGCCTTAAGTGACGCATTTAAACATGACAGAAGATTGAGAAACAGGAGTTTCCCCATGATTCAGCATGTCATTTTTTCCCTTCATTCAAGCATTTCTTTCACACCCAGAGTGGAAGGCCCCTCTCCGAGCACTGGATCTATTATCCAGCCCAGCATCCTCAATTAACCGCATCTCCTCCCAAACTCCTACTGTTACATCAACAACCGAGCAATACTCTGGAAAAACCACTGCACATAAACAAAAGACATTCTCACAGGCAACGCTGTAATGAACATACATGCTGAACCCTAAAAAAAATAAAAGTCATGCAATGACAAAATAAATGCAATTAAAAACAACTGCAAATCAACAGCTGTAATAATGTAGAAGTGAGGATTCGGTATTCAGAAATGTTTTGTGTCTCTAATGGTTTGATCTTTGAGGTTAAAACTGCTTGAGAACTACAGTTGGTGTCTGATTAATTAACATTTCGACTGACACTGATATAGTTCAAATCAAGTGTTTTCATATGAATGTGCATATCTCACAAATATTTAAATGAAACATTAAACCTGATTTATTATGTGGCCTAATGTATTGCATTAAATTATATGGTGGTTATTAGTACACCTTAAAGGAGAAGATTTAGGAAACATTATAATCACCTAATAAAATATACAGACACCAATATGCAATCAGTAATACCTGAAACACTGTCAGTAGGGGTGGACGATAAAAGTTTCTCAACAATCTGCTTTTTAAGGAATATGCACTTATTCGCAATCACAAAAGTACATTATTCGCTTTAAAGTCTTGCCGATTAAACATTTATTTACATTTATTCATTTAGCAGACGCTTTTATCCAAAGCGACAGGTGGGGAAAACAACAAGCAATTAGTCATACAGAGGCAAAAACAACTTAGAGAGTGCTCATAATACTGTACACCAGGCAATCTTCAAATAAGTGCAGGCTTGAAAGGGATAGAAAGAGTAGGGTTCATTTTTTTTTATTTTTATGATGTCAAATAGTGTTGAAAGAGATGGGTTTTCAGAAGTCGTTTGAAGGTTGTAAGGGAGTTGCATCCGGAAACATCAAGAGAAAAACATGCCAGTAGCTATATTGGATGCGTGCAGCTCTTAAACATGCCGCCGCTTGTCATCAACAAATTTATAATTGTGTCATTATTTACTCGCTTACATGTTGTCCCAAACCTCTTTTCATTTCGTTCTTGTGCTAAACACAATTAAGATATTTTGAGGTCCGAGCTGAGAAGTGAGTAAATGGATGTAGAGTAGAAGTATATAGTGTTTCACCTTTCTATACTGCTGAATGCACCTACTCTTCCTGGAAAAAAAGTTGTTTGTTTTATTCATATTATGTTTATTTGTAATGTGTATCTTTTTGAATAGCAAAGATAAAATGACGACGGTTTTTATCTTTGCTCATTTTGGCCTAAACATCTGCCCTATTTTATACTTTGTTACCTTGAAAGGCTTCGTTTTTATAAAAAAAGGAAAATTAGTTTGTCTGTACTTCTCAGACAACTTGCAAAATAGTAAAATCAAATGACAAAATCAAGAATTTTTTTTTGCCATATCGCCCACCCCTACCTAAAAAAACAACTTTAAAAAGAATCGGGAGAAAAATCATGAATCGTGATTTCCCCAGAAAACTGTGATATCATATTTTTGCCATATCGCCCTCCCCTAACTGTCAGCATATTTACAGTGAATTTTTGGCAAACACACCTGTAGGTTTTTACGGTCCATTTACTAATATTTGCACTTATTAACATTTACTAAAAATGTTGTTCAAGAAATGCCAAGTGAAGACATGATAAAATATGCCAAGTGAAAAAAACAATCACTGAAACAGATTTAAAGCGCAAAAGAATAACTGCAATTATGTAATGAATACTCAAGCTGCTCTGAACTGCTCAGTGCAGACTCTGAGGCATTAAGAGGTTTCTGTAAAGCTGCTTTATAACAGTTTGTAATGCAAAAAGTGCTGTACAATTTAAAACTGACTTGACTGGACTTGACTTATAGCGCAGTTGATTTCTTCATGTATCTGGAATGTTCTCAAGCGTCCTTTGCGAAACGCACAGCGAGGTGTGAACTGTCAGCAGTGCTCTGTGAGCGCTGTTAACATGCACTGCCTACTCAATTCTTGCGTTCAAAGACATTAAAACAATGCTTTAACCATGTAGAGTTCAGTGTGTTCATGACACCATTTCTATCTTTGCTGGCAGGCTACACGGTCTCAGGTCTGAGTGACATGCCGGTTCACTACAGGATGGAGTCAGCTGTCATGATAACTTTGTATGTATTAACATCATGTATGTGGGGCAGAGTCTGATGGGCCGTTAGGCATGAAGTGTGCTGTGTGAGTGTCACACAGCGGTCAGACACACACACAGTCAAATCATGTGGAAAATGAGCATGTATTTACACATCACACAAACCCTGCGATACAGATTTTATTTCTTCTACATTTGAAACTGAACACATCCTTTGAAGTCCTCTGAACTATTCAAAATGAATGATAATGTGCCTTTTACAATTTTTATGTAACTTGAGGGGACAGTCCATGAATAATTGAAAATTCTGTCATCATTTACTCAACTTGAAGTTGTTTAAAACAACTGATGACAGCCATTGACTTCCAATGTTTTTTTTTTAAAGCGCACCATGCATGCAGCTAGTATTTAGTCTTACATTTAGTCATTTAGCAGATGCTTCTTTTCTAAATGACTTACAAATGAGGACAATGGAAGCAATCAAAATCAACAGAAAGGCAATGATATGCAAGTGCCATTTGCATAGAAATTTTTTTTTTACTTCATTTAAAAGATACAAAAATATTTTTGACAACAGACAGTTTTCTGCATTTCGTTTTGCGCACTATACCACACCAAACTGACAGCAAAAAAACACAGAGGCTACAGCCAACAACCAACTAGCCTTTCTGCTTTTTTGTAAAAGGAAATAACTCTCTATACCAGCAGATGCCAATAGTCTGTATTTGCCATTCAAAAAAAAAAAAAACGGAAGAGCTGGGACTGCGGATATACAAGCCGACAACTAGGTCAACAGGCCCTTGACGATGGCCTGATATTGGCTGATGGTCAGATCGGTGTGTAACGGCGTTAAACTGCCACAGCGCCATCAAACTGTGAAATCCCACAGTGGTGTGTGAGGTCTAAGCATCTGATGACTTCTATAGAAACACTGAACATCTGCTGGCATGTAATCTGCAGGACAAATCCAGCTGCTTTAATCTTACTGCACACATTAGCACAGAATAGCTTCCTCTAAAGCCATATCAGCACCATGATAAAAGCCAGTCAAACTTCAAAGAGCCACAACATATGTGAACGCAAATACTGAGGATTTCTGTTCCTCGTCCTCTTCCGCTAAAAGTGGGCATAAACTGAAAGACTGGCACAAAAAAAAAAAAAAAAAAAAAAAACTAAGGAGACATGTTTCTGTGTGTGTGGGTGTGTGTAAACTGATCCTGGTGTAATCATATTTAGTGTAAACACCATCTGATGAAATCTTGCATAAAAGCATTTACAAATTATGAGAGGCGTATCCACTCTTATGTGACTAATGTGTGTTCAAATGCTACTAATAAGGTACAGTACATTTGGTGCTACAATAACCCGGGCTTGGGAAAACAATTGGGAAATCTGAATTCTTAAGAGGGTGAACCATTTCCAGGGGAATTTTGTTTTTAGGCAAGTACCAGATATGGGTGTCATGTTATGAAATATTTGAAACTGATTAATTATGCTGTTTAATATATTAATATAGCTGGAATAAGACTGGTCAAAACAAAGATTGGAATAATAAATGTTTTTACGTTTATGTTTTATATCAAAATTCTATATTTATTTCTTAACAAAGCTTTATTCCATACTTTTGACAGCTATTGCACAAGCCAACATATGTCACCATAGACCACCCTTTTCTCTCAAGGTCAAGATCGTAATATTACTCATGAACTACTGTGTAATAGGTGACAAGTCAACAGCACAATGAAACGAACAGTCCAAATATGCTGTGTATTTATAGATTATAGCTGAACTAGACAGACCACACAGCTATAAGCAAGCCACTGAACCCATGACACACTGCGAAGGGCTTTTCACAAAGAGTCCTCAGATGCGTTCAGTCTTTGCTGTCTTTCTCTACGTGTCAAAAATTAATCCAGTGACAATTTGTATAAGGGTCACTGTCAAGTGGCAAAGATAATGTTTTCCCTGCAATAAGGGGCCACTAAGGCCTTGACCAATGGCGTAAGTCTTACTATCTGTTTATTCAAACAATGGTTGGTAGTGGGATAGAAAATTGACCAAGTAAATTGTTCAAAACAATGACGTGAATCAAATAAAGGCCCACTAATGCAGCAAACATGTCGGAAATGTGGACACATTTTAAAGTGTCAGAGAAAGAAAAGAATCACTACAAGCATAAAGCACCAACAGTGAGAGACTGTTTAGTGCTGTATCTAATGTCTCTAACCGACAACAACCACCTCTTCCTCTTCTGATCACTGTATGATGGTAGAAATTGCCTTGAACAATTAACTAATAAACTGCAGAATGGTATGTTTTCTAATACATACACATAGTATGTAAATATATATACATGTGTGTAGATATATATATATATATATATACACACACATACATATACACATATATACATAATATATAAATATGCAGCACAAGTTTTGTTTGCTATTTAGACTTCAGTCCAGTTTCAATTTGTTCAGCTTTGGCCACAAACTTCGGTGCATCTTTAAAGGCAGGTGCATGTTTGTCAGTTTGACACCTTGTTATGAGCTTAATATGTTTAATGTGCATTCAGAAAAGCAGCTGTGAATAAACTTTAGTACTGAAAATAGAATAGCACAGGAAATACAGTCTCTTGTGCATAAAACACATGAATGCTGTCCGACTTTTGTTCAGAGGAAACACTTGGCCATCATCGTAATAATGGTGACTTAAGGGCAGGACACAACAAGCCGACTTGGACATTGGCTCTCTCATTTGTTGAATGTGTGTGTTGTCTGGGAGCTGGTCTGCTCTTCATAAGCAGAAAATGAGTGCCACAGCGAGCGAGGAAATTGTAAATAAGAGAGGAAAAGTCAGCTCGTCAGTATGGCAGTTTTTGGGATATTATACGTCTGCCTGTAGTCAGACCAATGTCATCTGCAAATTACGAAAGACCTTCGTCCCCGCCAAGACTGGTAATACCACGGACTTGATGTAAAACCTTAGCGCTCACACTTTGAAGCACAGCCGTATTCAACCAACAACATCTGCAGCTGCAACACTGCACAAGCAGACCACCGTGGAGAGGTACTCAGCATCAGTGTCTTATGACAGAGAATCTAAATGGTACGAAGATATACCGGAGGCAGTGGCATTATGTTTACATTTTAATTATTTGGGTTTTTCATGGTTGTTGACATTTCTCTCTTAATAACTGATGATCAGAGGAAGGTTAAGTTTAAAATTATTCTGAATTTGATGTCTTTCCACTTTGTACTATCCCTGCTGTATGGTTCACGCTGTTTAAATGCATCACTCACAGTCGGCTGGTTGAGGGATGGGGATGTTGTTGGCTTCGGCTGGTTTCGTTTGTCATACTCGGCACATTCAGTTGTATGGCGTGTTCTAAGATGCCTAATCATGTTAGGTGTGTTAAAATTCTGTTGCTTGAAGAATTTCATCACGACATGCATTGCAAACAGCTAACTTCACTTCTTTATTAGACACTTTGAAAAACTTCCAGGCGGGAAAACTCATGTTGCCACTGGTAAGCTCCGCTCTGCTGTTGTTTACCTGTGCGCCCTGCATGATGAATATTTACTATTGATAGCTGCTAATATAGAAAGTTAACTCATCTCACACAAGCGCATCTAGTTTGCCGTTTTCTGTGCGGTGTGTTCGAGCACAGTTTTTTTGCCCGACGCAGCCCACAGCGCTGTCGTCTATTTTAGAATTTATTTTTAGAACTGGACTCTACAGTACTTTGACTCTACTCTAAGTGTGTCTATAGTGAGGTGACATCTCATGGATGATGGGAAGACATGCCCTGTTATATAAAACCACATTCCTCTGGTCACTTTCCCACACTAACAGGAAGTGTTCCGTTGCTCTTCTGTCATGTGCTAGTCTTCTATGCAGCTATCTAAGAAACGCAGCTGTTGTCTCTCGCTAACACACAAGAACCATCTGCTACAACACAGAGCTTGTCTCCTAAAACGGAGAATCAAACGTTACATCTCACAGCTTCTGGTTATTATTACCGGAACAGATATCCCTATATAACACACTTACATGAACTGAACATTTTTCCCTCCAAACTCAACAAGAACTCAGCAGTTTCTCCACTCACACTGTAATAAGCATGTGCTCACACTGCAGTTATGACATGTTTGGTCATCCCAAATATCCCACACCTCTCCAGAAGCAGACACTCAACGCTGCTCTGTATACTGTTAAAGTCACTTTATGGAAGTCTACCAACACATGAGGACAACTCCAGCAGCCACTGCTGATGTGCAGAATCAGCAACATCCATCTATGCAGTGTGTCATGCAGTCCAGATACAGCAGGTTGGGGATCTTTTAAAGTCGTTTGTTCAAAGAACAAATTACTTATTTTGAAAGTCGACTGATCTAAACATCATAACCATGATAAATCAACAATTAATTTAGCCTTTTCCCTCACTTAAGAGGTTGTATTAGGCTATTAGGTGGGACACACTGTATGTTTAGGACTGAAACATTATTATTTTGATAATTTAGTAATCTGATGGTTATTTCTTTGATTAACAAGCTTTACTTTAAAACATTATTTCAAAATAAATTCATTTTAATCCAGTATTTACTGAACTATGATTCTATATCACGCTCAAACAATGTGCAATTTATAGGCAACGAAAATAAATAGTGAATATAACAATGCAGGCTATGATAAAAAAAACAACACAGACAAAATGTGAACTAATGAAGAGGAAGAAATAATCTAAATTTATCACGTTTACTCTATAAACATTTTTCCAACAACAAAAAACACTTCAAGTATAATTATGCTGAATAATTATTCAGATCCAGTTATGATGTTATGAGCTAACTTAGCAATTAAAGCTTAACACAAGTAGATCAGAATCAGTATTTGTGTTTTAGCAGATTACTTTCAAATGGGGTTAATTGATATTATAAGACACCATAGTTTTCTGACTGAATACACTGTCACTATTTTAGAGGCTGAGGCAATAGAATTGGCCTCCAAAGATTTCCCTTGCCACTGGAATAACAGACCAAGTTACTTTGACCAAATATGGCTGCTTCCAAATACTGGCAAGAGAAACAAACCAGCAGTGCAGATCTCCTAAATGGGAGTGAGCGTAGGCCACAATGCACACGCCGGGACATAAATCTAACACCTGTCCCCTATTCAAACCGACATACTGCGGGAATCGTAAACTAGTGTTATGGATTTCATTGATTATTAACAGACATTAAACATCTGACTGACTGACCCAGTCTGTTAAAAGTACATGCTCCACATTGAATGCAGAATTGTCACTTTGTAAATGTCTTGTGTATGTTGATGTGAGTGTTACTAGCACAGCTCTTCCCCGGGGAATGACAGAGCACATCCTGTTCCTTCAGAAGAATTCAGCACCACCACCAAACCATTCAGACAATGTCACTTCTTAAACGACATGAATTAATACAGGTTATATCCTTTTTTTTTCTTAAGGACAAAGCAGCACAAACCAAACCAACTATCCTTTGACCATGAACTATCCCGGTTAAAGGATGCTTCACACTGACGTTCCAAACTGGCACCACTTACTTTATTCCATGGAGTAAATTTTAAAGAATGTACTAATGACTCATTTGCATATACTGGCAGTGAAACAAAGCTTCAAAATGACAACTTTTTTAAAGAAGTATAACCAACCAAAAATACTCTGAATGGCTTTGCATGCTGAACAGACTGAACTGCGCTTTTCTGTCACTGCATTCATATCCTTCCAAATATAGCGCATTTAAACGCTTGACATGAAGACAATGCCACGTGACCAATCAAAACACCGCAAGTTTGAATTTGCACCAGTGATGATGGCAGGAAAGATCATCACCCAGTTCAACTTAAAAGACTTCATGAAACGCAAATGAAGATATTTCAATGAAACCTTGTGACCTCTATCCCTCCAATGAAGGATTGCGAAGGATTGAGTTAGTTAGGATGAACAGGTCACCATCCGCTCCGTCTCTACACCCTCTCAGACCCCTGAACACAAAGGGGCCCTTCATGTCTCCGAAGCCCACCACAATTCTGGCCAGTGTGCCTTCAATGGTAGGCTTGTTACACGCTGGGGTGGGAGCAGAGAAACACGCTGCTGATCGCATTGAGCCCGTCTGCAGCATCTTTTACACTGCACTGGACTTGTGTGTGTACTCGTTTTTAATAAAGAACAACACTACAGACATGTCTTGGGATTTCTTGAGGACAATACCAGGAAACATATGAGAAACACAGGTGACATTTGTAATGTCATGACATGATATTGTTAAACATACTGTATTAAATTTGATATATGAATTTCTAAGATATCTAAATTAACATGATCAAACCGTCAAAGATCTAATTGATTTAGGTTACAAGCTATCAGAATTTCTTTTGATCTTAATTCTTTTCAAAATACCCGAATTAAAATTACGTACTTTTTAAAGCTCCATATTTTCAATACATCATACTACATGGATGCTTGGTGTCTCAAATATGACAAACACGTTAACACTATTGGTGATTTGATCCTTTATCCCATTTACTACTTCAGAAATGAATGGGATGTCCTGATAAGAGCCTCTGAATTGTAACTGAAGCGGCTGCGCTTTCAAGCTCCAACACACTGCTGCTTCAACAGCAGAAGCCACAACAGCTCACAGAAAGTAGTGCAACGTCTCTGCCATTGAATAGAACAGTGAAGGACAGTCAGGTTCAATCCAGAATTAAACGAATAACAGCTTCAATAATGTCATGCAACAGTTTCTTCCTGCAAGTTTCATGTCTCTCACCACACCCGAGCTGAGCTCAGTTATGTCAGCCCCGAGGGCGCATATTCCTCCAGCACAACTTCCTCTATCAAAGCACTCCACATTCAGACACATTGCAAAAGAAAAGACAAAGGCCAAATGATTCAATCAAACAAGGACACATTCTATTTCTTCAAGACACAATTGCGAACTGTCTCAACTTCGTAGTGAATATAAACATATGGTATAATCTCTCATTCGTTTCGACATATTTGGACCGTCTGTATGTTTGTGCATGATTCACAGCAAAACCATGACAGGAATAACTGACCATCTGCACTGCTGACGGAATAATAACGCTAACGTTAGTCCAGTCGCTGTAGGCCGCGTTTCTCCTCAAGTTTTTACAGTTACAGTATCTCAAGGCTTCATTCCTTCCGTGACGTGCGACTGTTACACTTCAAAGTTGTAGGCCATCATAATAAACCACTTAAAGGGTAGAACAGACAAAATGTACATCCCTTTAAAAAGAGCTTTTAAACACTAAACGCCGTTTCTTAAACTAAACTATGCTGCATAGTGGCCTGAGGAGGAAAAAAAGTGAACTTTTATGAGCTAAAGTCTCCTCTAAAGCCTTATTCACAGCATCTCCAGAATAATCGCGAAAAACCAAGGCGTTTTCATGCAATCCCACTGCGACCTAAACCTCCTTTTAACGCAAAAATTCAATGTCGTATCGTTTATCATCTCTGAGTTTTTAAGATCTTCGCATCGGAAGGAAACTTCCCACCCTTGAAAAAGTTTAGCAGCTTTAACGCTAGCTGAAGTGTGGGGAATTAGTTTTTAGTCCTTACCTCAGCTTTCTTCGATCACTAGTTGTCCACCCTCGGACAATAACCAATATATTAACGATCCCTGTCCCCCAGCAGAAAGTTTGTGTTGAGTAAATGCTGGTATGTAATGTCAGAACAGAAGTGATTTCTGCACCGCTGCTTTGAGGCGCTGTGCTAAACTCCACCCTGCAGAGAGCGCGCGCGTACGCACGCACACATCCTCAATCCGCTCACATTATTTACTCACAATTTTTTATTCTTCCTCGGGATTCGTTTACGACAATACAATATACTTTTCGATGGGTTTTAATTATTCAGAGGCTTAATAAATTAAGGAGGCTCCGCATTAATTTTGGTCGAAATACAGTTTTTCTTTATTAATATAGCTTTACACGTTGGAAGCGGAACAATCATCATGATTATAGCACCATCTTGTGTTGAATATATTTGTTTTACACCTCAAAAGTGAAAAGTTGTAGTTCTTGTTAGATCATCAGTGTACTTTGTGTTATGGAGTAGGCTAGCTAGTTACATATAACGGAATTACATAATTAAATTACAAAATAAATGTAACTGTAATCTGTTATATATCTTTAGACAAAGGCTCAACACACAAACAATTCAAATATTCGTCTTCAGCAACACTACATAAAAATGTATTAATTGAAAAATTAATTTTAGGATCCTATTTAATAAACCATTCAAAGTTGGTACAACTTTAATATTTGATCTGATCTGATCAATATGAAATCCAGTATTTGATATCAGTTCATATACAACCATCAAAATGCCTTTTTTCAGTCTTAAAACTCCTCTGTTTTCTTAATCTCAGAAATTGGTAAGCCTTTTCTGAAGGCTTATCGAATGAAAATTAGGAGTCAGTCTCTGTTCAACTTCCTCTCCATTAACTAACAAAATGTTCAGAAAAGTGTTTGTACATTGTTAGCCCAAACAATGACTATTTTTAATAAGACTAATAATAATAAGCTGCAAAAAACAAATGAAAGTATCTAATGATCGATATCCTTTACATACCCCACCAGTGCCATATCATCTGCATATTTTAAAAGCATCCATTTTTATTTTATTTTATAAGCTTAACTCTTTTTTTCCAAAACATTTTCTGTCATTTCTATATGCAAAGATTTGGTTTCGAAAAACAGCATCGCAGCTATTAACATGTCTTTTTACGATGTTAAATATGTAATTTAAACTCAAATCTCAATCTCAAATCTAAAAGTGCTATAGTCTGATTTTATGAAATTTAAGTGAACGTTGTGCAAATAACGCATTTCGAGAGCAACGTGATACGAATTAATCAAACACAGCTGTTAGTCCATCAGCTAATTATTCCCAATCATTCTCGCCCAATAGATTTACTATATAAACCCCAACTTTCAATCCTTCCACATCTCGCTTTAAGCGTCCCTCCTCCTTTCCTTCTCCGTCTATTTTTCAATCCAGGCCTCTGGGGGAGCAGTCTGGGACCGAGCCGAGCTTCGAACCCTTGCCCACACTAGGGCTCATACCACTAGGGTTCGCCGTTCTCCCGGGCTCGCTCCCCTGTTAATGAGGAAAGCGTGAACTCTTGAAATCTTTCTAATCTTAATACAAGTGAAAGTCTGACAGTAATCAGCTTTTCAAAATGATTAACAGTTAAAAACATATATTAGAAACGAAGACAAATTATAAAATGTAATTAATCAGTTACATTACTTTAAAAAAGTAAAACTGAAATAGTTACACTTTACTTTTACACTACCTTTTAAACAGGGGTAACCAACTCGTAATCAGTGACCTATTACTTTTACAAAGTAACTCTCCCAACACTGACTTATTTTATAATGGTCTTGAAACCAGCTATTAAGTAAGATTAATAAATGCTTTATTTTTCATTATTATTTTACTAATGCATTGTTAACAAACAGAATCTTGTTTTGTAGTGTTACATAAGTTTATAGAATCTTGTTTTATATGATACTGTTTTCAGTGTTTGATGAACTAAGAACTGGCTTTCTGGTCTCAGGCCTTTAAACTGTGTGTTTTTTTTTTTTTTTAAAGATGCTGGGAACTGCCTCTTTGTAAAAGGAATGTCCCTCTTTATGCTAAACATCAGCAAATCATCTTCCTTGTCCTCAGACACTCCTCAATCTGGACTTAAGCGACTGTCCAAACTGGTATCATAGTTTCAATTTTCACAAGCTAATATATATTTGAAAATTCTCCATCATTACTTTGGCATTTGTCACTGAGCAGGAAGACAGAGGCATTCTGACTCATCTGAGAGACCCGGGTCTCTAATGTGAGTAACTACATCACTGATTTGTTCATTCTCTTTAACCTTTATTTAATTGACAAAAGTACAAAGAAAAGATTTCAGACGTTTTCACTGACCAGCTTAATTGTATTTTGCACATTTTGATGCTGATGGCTGCTCAGGTAAAATTGGAACAGAGGCAAAATAAAGAATATCCAAGTTCAACTGTTTTGAAACAGTTCACAGTAAGCAGGTAAACCAATAGATGATGGGATTGTGTTTGGGTATAAAAGGAGCATCTAAGTCTTTGCCAGCTCTGCCACTTTATGCCAAATTTCATGAAAAAGGTCACAAAGAAAGAAAAAAATCACATTTCTCAGTTGGCTCAGGAAATTTGGTTTGAAAATTGTATGGAATTAATTTTTGTGTCAATATATCAAACAAACCCAGTGTTTTGCAAATAAACACAATCTGCTCAGCAAAGAAAAAAAAAAAACTTTTAAACGTAAAGTGATTTTACGGTGACAGAAGCAAAACACACTGTCTTTAATAATTATTATCCTTATTTCTCAAACAATTAAACATTGTAAATAAAAGGACAGTTGATATATATTACAGTGTTAAACATGCCACTGACCCAGCATTTTTAGAGTGTGTTGCAGTCATCAAAATCAAGATTTCTTCCGGTGTATATACACAATTCAAGTTAGTCAGTGAAAACTGGAAATCCTTTCTTTGTACTTTTGGTTAAAGAGAACGAACAAACATTTTTTGGAACTGGGGTTGAATACATAATATACACTGCTCAAAAAAATAAAGACAACACTTAAACAACACAACGTAACTCCAAGTGCAAATGGAATAGACAACAGGTGAAAATTATAGGCAATTAGAAAGACACTCCCAATAAAGGAGTGCTTCTGCAGGTGGTGACCACAGATCACTTCTCAGTTCCTATGCTTTCTGGCTGATGTTTTGGTCACTTTTGAATGCTCTCTAGTGATAGCATGAGACGAAAGTGGCTCAGGTAGTGCAGCTCATCCAGGATGGCACATCAAATGCAAGCTGTGGCAAGAAAGGTTTGCTATGTCTGTCAGCATAGTGTCCAGAGCATGGAGGTGCTACCAGGAGAAAGGCCAGTACATCAGGAGACGCGTAGGAGGCCATAGAGGGGCAACAACCCAGCAGCAGGACCCCTACCTCCGCCTTTGTGCAAGGAGTAACAGGAGGAGCACTGCCAGAGCCCTGCAAAATGACCTCCAGCAGGCCACCAATGTGTCTGCTCAAACTCCATGAGGGTGGTATGAGGGCATGACATCCTCAGGTCGGGGTTTGTTCATACAGCCCAACACCGTGCAGAACATTTGGTATTTGCCAGAGAACACCAAGATTGGCAAATTCACCACTGGAGCCCTGTGCTCTTCACAGATGCAGTAGAGAATGTTCTGCTGCCTGCAACATACTCCAGCATGACTGGTTAGGCAGTGTGCCAGTAATGGTGTGGGGTGGCATTTCCTGATGAGGTGGCAGATGGTGCTTGCCAGAGGTAGCCTGACTGCCATTAGGTTCCCGAGATGAGATCAGACCCTCAGACCTCAGACCCCTTGTGAGACCATATGCCGGTGTGGTTGGCCTTGGGTTTCTCCTAATGCAAGATAATGCTAGACCTCATGTGGCTGGAGTGTATCAGCAGTTCCTGCAAGATGAAGACATTGATGCTATGGACTGGCCCGCCCAT
>JAUYWG010000044.1:832325-852174 GCA_034779775.1 Enteromius afrohamiltoni
TATAATAACACTGTGAGTATAGTAACATGCATTAAAGCACTGCCCTGCTACTGCCTAGGAAGAGAGCTACCCTCAAACTTGTTCACCTTAGAGCTTATTTGAAATGCATTCTGGGATTGGTTACTTTGATATGTGGCTGAATGACAGCCAGTGATCATCATCATCATCATCAGTCTGTTTGGAATTACATGAAGAAATTGTTCATCTTAGAGCTTATATGAAATGCATTCTGGGATTGCCCTAATGGTGGGCGGTATGACCAAAATTCAGTTTCACCATATGACATTTTATTTACCGTAACAGTGTATTTCACAATATATTTATTTATACAAGTAGTTATTCTGAACACTGACAAAAAGGACTTTATATGACCAACGACTCGTATTCGTCTCTCACTCTATATGCTGCATCCATAAAATGTCATCAGTTAATCTGAGCACCATGTTGAGAGACTTATGAGAGCATTCTTAATATTTAGTAGTGCAATTTTGCCTTAGATACTGGATTTAGTACATTCACTTTAACAAACAGGTTGTTCATTACCACAGCTATTTCTATTCGTTGCGACATTGATATATGAAATGTTGTAGTTAAGTAAGCTTATTCTTAAAGCTTCCTCCGTTGTGAGGCAGTGCGCTCCTCAAAACTCTACAGGTACTGCACCTTGTTTCATCAGCATGTTTCATCATGTTTGACAAATGGCATGCCCAACTCATTTACAATACACAGTACACACAAAATAATAAAGACATCTGTTAACATTTCATTTTCTTGGTAATAAATTACACTGTCACACCACCACGCTAAAGAAAAGTGAAAAATTCACTGCCTTCTACATTTATCAATACAAGAGGACACAAAGTAGGAAGGAAATCATTCCTCTTAAAACAGAGACAGTAGCAGTGTTTGCTGTAGCTTTACCTTTGATGTCACGGTGGATGATCTGGTTCTCATGGAGGTAAGAGAGACCTCGCAGGAGCTGCTCGGTGTAGTTGATGATCACACCCTCCTTAAAGGCACCATACTTATTTAAGAGATGAGACACAGAGCCACCTAAGAAAACAGAGGAGTCAAAGTATTACATTTTTGGAATAGGGAAAACATTGGACAAAATGAAAATGAAAAGTGTTCCTTGAAAAGAGGGAAGTAGCCAAAAGAATCCCAACACAGCCTATGTTACAGTCACATTTGCCATTGTTCTGTGATTTTTGTGGGGGAAATCCAACATATACAATAAGAATCCACGCAATTGGGAATTTATGGATTTTGTAAATTGGTAGATTTCATAATAACTTTGCGTTTGTCATGCAGTTGCACCACCATGAGAAAGAGAAAAGCTGCTTGATTTGACAACTAAAAAAAAAATTGAACCGTTTTGCCCACAAAATTGTACTCATGTGACTGCACCTTTATTCTCTCTGCATGATTGTAAACAAACCAACCTGCCATCCACTCCACAAACAGGTTGTAGTTGTTCTTCTCACAGGTTGCCCCAAGCATCCGGATGATATTGGGGTGGTTGAGAAGGCCCATCATGCGGATTTCCTCTCGTAGTGCCTCCACCACTTCTTCCTGCTCCGAGGAGGTGTTCCTCACATACGTCACCTGAGCAAGAACAATCATGCTTAAGTATGGAAATAGTATGTTCTGTCACTGCTGCCAGAATAAAAACACACTCAGCCCTGTTGTTTGTGTCCCTATTTAGTGCCAGGGGTCTGCAACCCTGTCACCATTCCGCAGAGACCAACTCCATCCCTAAGTAGCTAATCAAGATGTTTAGGATTACTGGAACAAGGCTGGAAGTTAAAAAGGTACTCGTCCTAAAACAGTGCTGCCCAGACCAGGTATACACCTTTTTCCTAATGAGCCATCTGTGTTTTAAATTACAGGAGGCACTTCTGGTTTAAGTTCCACTTAAAAAGACTACAACAAATCATTTCAGATCATAAGACGGTTATAAGATGGTTATATTGATTGAATAAGCAGCTGTACATTTTTCATTCATTTTCTATTTTCAGCAATAAGAAGAATAACGTTACATTAGGTGTATTAACGTGCCTTGAAATAACAACGATATCTATAGAATAGTTTTCAGTTTTTAACTGCATATTTTTCCTCCTGGTTATTTTCATGTTTCCTTTGTATTCCACTTTAAGTAATTGAACATACTGTGCATTCGTGGTCTGCTCTCCTGATTTAATTTATGATATAAATCATGAATATTTCCCGGAATGCACTAAGAATCTTTCATTTTTCTCCCCATATCCTGACAGGGTTGTATGAAATATTACTACAATGATATTTAACAGGTCTGAAATATTGCTGCGGATAGGAGGAGTATCTTTAGGAGTTAAGGTATGCTGAAAGTAATTTTTTAATGCTTTTATACTTTTAAATTTCCTTTTTTTTAGTTGATGGTTGAAGGGTGAGTAAAATAATGTCACCATATTGTACCAGGGTTTTGAAAAATGCTTATTATTGCGTTCAGAAAGAGAAATTCTTTTGCTTATTGTTTAAAGTGCAAGCGGAAGTTACTCTAATAATAAGCGCAAAGCATCACTGGCCGTAAGAAAAAGTTAGCTAGCTTCTCGCTATTGTTATAAATGACCAGAGAACTTCATCTAAAAGTAGATTTGAATCATTTTCGTCAATTTGCATTTTAACTAACACCAGGGTCCTCCATAAACATGTTAGAAAACAGCAAAGGCTTGTCTGAGAAAATGATGAACATCAAAATTTGACTGAACAGTAACAATTAACTTTTATATGTGAGACTTGCAACCTGAAGATCACATATTCACCGTGATAATCTCATCTGAAGTGCTGGGTCGTGTGTGACAGGTATTCTCACCTGTTTGACAGCCATCAGAGTGCCAGTGCCCACATCCTGAGCCTGATAACATGATGAGAAGGCACCAAGGCCAATCTGCTGACCTTTCAGCCATTCCATGCCCTCCCGGTATGGCTGCTTTGCTTTGGTATGACCAGGCAGAGTCTCTGGTGTCTGACCATGAAAAGCAAAATGGGGGAAAAATTAAGCCAAATATAATGTTTGATCGTAAAATTATACACAAGATGATACATCGCAGACAAATCTCTATTTAATTTTAAGCGGTACAGCTTGTCACTAGGGCAGTACACTGAAAGGAACATCTTTGTATAGTATTTACTGCTAAAAGATTCCCAGTAGTACCTTATGAGAGCATATTATTACTTTTAAAGGTTTTTTTTTAATTTTTTTTTTTTTAAATCTTCGGGTCGAGTCGGGCAGAGTACCAAAACAAGCTTGCAGCCAATCAACAGTAAGGGACGTGTCTACTCATGATGCAGAGGAGAGTGCGCTCAGTGAAGGTTGCTTTGCTTTATCTCCGATAAGCGAGTAAGGTCCTTGCACGTTGAGCCTGAAATGTAAATTTTTTTTTGGTTCATATTCGTCATCCTTTTCTATCAAAATGCATGCTATGCATGCAAAAACTCAGAAAATCTAACTTGATCCTAATTTTTTTTTTATGACAGACGAAAGTTTCAGAGGCCTTGTGTAAACATGATTTACATGCAAGCTTGTATTTATTTTTTAACAGATGAAAATTCAGATAACCTGAACACTGGTTTTGCTTGGTTTCCTATAACTAATTGTTGCCTGGGTTATGTATGTATGTATGTATGGGGCAAAGCTATCAAAACAGGGGAGAGACCCTTTTGGGGTAGGGGCGTGTTTGTTTTGGTGATTTGAAATATTAACATTGGATACCAGAAATCACTTACCCCACCTATAATGGTGAATAGTAAAATTAAGGATACAAAGGCCATACTCAGAATTTGTCCTCTGAATTTGACCTATCCAAGCACTGTTCATTAACTTCCCCTACTGTTGCTGAGTCTTTAACTATTAGGCAACATCTGTCCCTACAATAGTAGATAAGGTACAAAGCTGTCCTTTTAAGGGTGCTACTCCAGTGACATGATCTTACTCATAAAAGTTGTTTCTATCTATTCAGTTGTTTCCATCTTTTGCTTTAGTGCATCAGTAGGAAAGTTCAGTTTACATTTCCAAACAAACATTTTGGCATTAATTGTAATACGTGCGATTTTTGTTTGACAACAGCCAGTGCTCCACAGAGATCTGATGTGATTATCATCATCCAGTCTGTTTAGAATTACATGAAGAAACTGTGGCACGTCTCAAAGATGCTTCAAGAAACCTGCAAATCTTCTTGAAAAAAGGGCAAAAGCTGCTTTAAACGCAAAGGATGCTCACATCAAATGTTGAGTTAACAGAAGCTCACTGATAAAGAAAATCTATTTTTATCATTTCTGACAGCATCCTCATTTTATAGTGCTTTTACTTTTTTCACAGTACTTTGCTACAGCTTTGTAGTACAAAACTACAGCTTTGCAGGTAGGTTTCTTAAAGCATCTTGGAGATGTGTGGAGCACTGGCTGCTGTCAGATTAAAATTTTACTGGATTTTACACAATTAAAGGCAAAATTAATGTTTGGAAATGTGAAACAATATTTGCTACTGACACACCTTGGATGAGGTTTACTAAGATCCTGCACTTACATCCACCTGAATAATGATCACGTCCTCTCCTTTCTCCACCTGTAACTGCGGGATAACAGGCAAGGCGTCTTGCGACTCAGACATGGCCATGACCACCGCCAGCGCCTCCTCCTCCTCAGCTTCCATCTTCTCCTTGCACTTCTGGTTCTGGGTCACATCTTCACTGTACGTGTCGTCGTTGGTGTTCGCCTGCTCAGGTGACAGCACTGCTACTTCGGATTGGAAGGTGACAGTACTGTCTGCTGCGGGGATGGAGGCTTCCAACAGGTCCTCCATGCTGGAGCTGAGATCGGCCGAGGCGTCCAGACCGTGGAACTTCTCCTCTACTGGAGTGAAGACAGAGTCCTCGCTGGGGATGAGAGCAGATCTGCCACTGCAGAGCACGTCGTCTCTGGACCGGACCTCCTGAAGGTCTAGCTTCATGCTGCTCTTCTTGCCTGGGCTTAAAGCTTTAGCTCCTTCGGAGGAAGCAGAGGGACAGGGGCGAGAGGGTCTGGGCCAGTGGATCTGACTCAGCGGTCGAGCTTGAGTAAACACGGGCGAAGGCAGCTTCTCCAGCTCCTTACAGGTGCCTCCGTTTACTCCCTTCTGCAAAGGCAATTTGCGCTGGGTATTCAGTGAGGACTGGGTGAGTTTGTTGGGCATAAAACTCTGTGGCAGGGCTTTGGGGTTTTCTGGAGGGAAGGCAGAGGCATTGGCCATGGACAGAGAAGGAAGGCATAGGGGTTGACCGGATGACGGGGAGTTCAAACACTGACTCGTGGGTCTGCTTCTGGCTTGAACGGGGGGCTTTGGAAACTCAGCAGGGCTCGTGATGACGTTTGAGAGTCTCTCTGTTAGATTGTCCACCGGAGCAGAACTGGCTTGCCCTGAAAGTGCCAACTTGGTGGTGAGCTGCTGCAGATCAGGGGTGGGAGAGTTTCTTTCGGTGGCGCATGGGGAGTTATGGGGGGCTGAGGGTTCAAGAAAAGCACTGGAGTGCGAACCGTGCCCTGTCTGTAGGTTGTCGAGTCCCATATGGATGGCATCTAGGATGTCCATCTCCTCTGCGATGGCCAGGAGACGCCGGCGCATGCGGGCATAGTGAGTGGAGCTGGTAACGTTGAGCATGTCCAGGAGCTTAACGAAGACATGAGGCACACGCGCTACCATACGGGCGGCGCTCAGGAAGACACGTCGAGAGAGTTTACCCACCATGGAGTGAGAGTTATCAATGGACTGCAGCGCGAAATTTAGAAGAGGCAGCAGCTTCTGATACCTACAAAGACAAAATAAATGCAATAAAATAATACAGTAAAGCACTTTGCATAAAGAAGGTGCAAACCTGTTCCCCTTTACTTTGTATTTCAAAAACTGAAGACATCATCTGATTGGTTGAATACTACAGGTCTTTTTGGTAAAAGTGTGTGTCACTTTCTTTAATGCATCTACAAACAAATCTGTCACGATGCCAAACCATCTCATGGGAGAAGAAGCTGCCATTTTTAAAACTCTGACAAAGATTGTTTATAAGGATAAACTAAACACTGGATTTCCAAACTATGTGAAGTACACAGCATAAAATCTTAACGACGTTGCATGCCACTATGTTATTATAGGAACAACGACTCTGACTGGCTGCTTTACATGTCAGTCAGACAAACTTTTGAGTGGCCTTAGCCAAATCAAAGCTGCTATGAAGTCAAGAGCTCCTGGTCAGACTATGCAGGACTAAGCTTAAATCTACAATCGTGGTACTTATTTCTTTTTTATTTTACTGTGTAAATTTTATTACTGTTTTATCTTTTATCACACAAACACATCCCAAAAAATTGGTTTACAGGGTTGCAAAAATGATCATATTTAACATATAAAGAACAGAAGCATCGGATACACTGCTGTACCTCTCCCCAACATTTTGGGCCTGATTGCAGTCTCCACCAGACACAATGTGAGGGTAGAATTCAGCAGGAAACTCCAGTAAGAGTCTGTCGATCAGACACAGCCGACCCAGCAGTGCTTGCCAGTTATTAGCCTCTGTTTTAGAGCCCAAGATACAGTTCAGGACATAGTCAACTCCACCAATACCAATAGAGCCTGGTGGACAATCAGAGATGAAAAGATATTTATTAAAAAGCGAAGAAATATTACAGAGAAAAAGAGAAGAAAATCATGTCTGCAAAAAAGCAACAGCTCATCAAAAACCCAAAATCTGTCATTACTCAATCCAAATCTGTGTTTTAAAGTACTTTTGGTAACACTTTGGAATAGGAAACACTTATTCACTATTACTGAAGAATTCTCCCTTAATAAACTCCTAATTTGCTGTTTACAGTAAGGTAGTTGTAATTACTAGTTACTAATCATATCTTCAAAAACGTCCAAGTAGATTATTGTACAAATTACTCATTTAAAAAAAAAAAAAAAAAAAAATTATGAATCATATATCAACCTCGACAAGTAAATTATACAATGATAGACATGAGACAATTCTTTCAAATCTTCCAAATAATAGATAACTACATACATAGAGTCCATTTCTCATGCTAATGACCAACTTAATAGTAAGAATTAGATACTAAAGCATTACCAATATTCTTATTAACTCACTTATTAAAGTATTTAATATGAAAAAGGTACATAAAAAGCGTGCATTTTAAAGTTAGATTAAGTTTTGATGTTAAATCAAACACTGTATTGTATGTCAATGTTCTACAGCATATAAACGGAAATATCTTTAATCAAATTAAAGAAAAAGTAAAGAAAAAATAATTAATACAAGCTGTCTGCTTCTCACACAAAGCTAATGTATGTGTGCATCCCAATTTGCATACCTAACTATTGTACATGATATACTTTTGCTCATAATAGACGGTCAAAAATTGCTCAAACAAAAAGTGGAATTTGGGACACGTATGCTCTATTACAGCATGATTTGTACCTGCTTTGAGGATTTCCCTTCCCACAGCGAGCTCCCCCATCTGCCCTTTGCACAGCTCCAGAAGAGTGGAGACGGACAGCTGACTGGTGCGACTACAAACACCAAAACAAAACAAAAAAAACCCACACGCACACACTCAGTTAACTCACTCCAAAAGGGCATTTAAAGTAAACAGCAATGCAAGACATTTTTCTGAACTGATTTAGGATTAAAGAAATAGTTCCCCCAAAAATGAAAATTCTGTGATCATGTGAACCAGTTCTTTATTCATTTTCTGAACAAAAATTATATTTAAAAAAAGGGTGACACTTGCTCATCCATCAATTGGATTGAAAAATTGAAAAATATTAGGGTGTGGCAAAGGTTCACAACAAAGAAAGATTATAAATACAACCATAATTAACTTAAGAATAGCATGCACCATTTTGATTCCATACTGAAAATGCTTTATTAATAATAATAATAATAATATCAGCACTTCAGAAAACACTAAAATGTTTTATTCATCCGTGTTTGTTTCAGCGCCTGACCACTAGATGGTGTTAGCTTATTAACTTCAGACCACAGTCTGAGATATGATTTGAGGCACAGCAAATCTTCTGATTGACATTGTTCCTACTATACAAAACTACAGAAAAAGTTACATAACCTTGTGTATTAACAAGGTTAATGTGTGTATGTGTCTTAAGAACTAGTTTGACCAACTAGAAGTTACCAAGGGGTTATCAGTCTTGGTTACCAATACAAATAAGACCAATCTACCTTTTCATATCTTAAAATAAATAAATAAATAAATAACAGATGATCTAAAACAGTTCAAGAAAAACTTTCTCATTGGATCTAAGCAAATCTCATAAGGTGACATTATTATGATCTCCAAAAAGTTAGTTGTCACTGAAAGGAGAAGAGTTTGCATCTATGCAAGCAAGTACCTGTTGGCATCTGCACACTTGACCAGGATGGTCTCCACCACGGGCCGCAGGAGCTGCTGTAATCTTGTCCGCTCTGACACTGAGTGACAGGGGGTGTAGACCAGCATCGCTCGCAGAGTTTTCTGAAACAAACATCAGCACTTAACATTGATCCACACAGACAAAAGCAAATACAAACGATGTTGCTATGTTCAGGAAATAGTTAGTTCATAAATAGTTAGTAAGGTAGTTGTTAAGTTTAGATATTGGGTAGGATAAGGCATATAGAATATGCTCATACAGAATATGTGCTTTATAAGCACTAATACACAGACATTATGTTAATAGGTATGCGAATAAGCAAATCGTTTTTAGTGAGAACTGGTCCTTGTACTAAAGCGTTACAGAAGATTATTATTATCAAAATATTAATTTTGTAATTTTACAGTTGTACTGCAATTCTGTAAATATTAATTTATAGTGAAAAGTATGAAAGTACATTTTTTATTTTGTTCAAGTTCAGTAGTACAACAATTATTTTGATTAATTTTATTAATAGTCACTTTACATTAAATTACATTCAACCAAAATGCAATGCTTTAATAAAAAACAATGACAACAACAGTAAATAAACATTTTGTTTTTATAATTTTTTGAGTGCTCAGTTTCTACTTAAATTTTAGTGGTTTCAAAGTCACACCACCTGGTTAACTTTCCTAATTTTGAATTATGAATTATGAAATGACAGAGATCCCGATTGACATCAGCAATAAAAAGAAACGATGGATCAGTTGACAAGCCTCTTTACTTTGCTAGCCTACACACACACAGACACGTATTTTACACATGTGTTTTATTTGCATTAAAGTTGCAGTCACAACAAGGCTGTGATGCTCCAGTCTAGAAGTACAAGACTCTACACTAACAGTGCTGTACAGTGAGTGTGTGAGAAAGAGTTCACCCTGACCCTGACTCCCAGGGAGAGCTGGGAGTGGTGACTGATAGCACATCGCACTGGAGCTATGCCCGGCATTGATTAACCCACCATACCCTCCCTGCTGAAAACAAACACACATCTACCGCCTACACAAACCACTAAAGGCTAAACTCCTGGTTCAAATAATGCTCTTCTCCCTGCAAAAAAAATAACTCCAATTGAAGAATAAATAGTGAAACGTGACATTTTTACTCGCCACATTTAGTGCACAAGCAGACTTCATATAAACGGCTACTTCACTACGCTGCAGTTTTACAGAGCAGCCTAACGCAAGGTAACATCCTAAAAGCTTTTGTCTGGCTCTGTAGTATTTTTAGTTCATAGAGACAGCCCTCTTTCTGGTGCGTGTTCGAAGAACATAGGAAAACTGCTGGAAAGCCCCGAAAGGACAAAACGCTTGTTGTTTTCATAAAGGCGGCTCACTGGAGCACAGAGCCTGAGGGAAAGACACAATCCAAGAAGTCCAAGCAGCAAGAGCTATTGTTTTTTGTTTTGTTTGTTTGTTTTTGTTTTTTAAGGAAGAAAAATAGGTTAAGAGACAAAGAAAAAAGAAACCTTTCTTTTCCAGCTTCACTCTGAGGATCCCTGCTGTTTCCAGACTTCCTGGTTTGAAGTGAACTTTAAAACTAGCCAGCGTGGTTTGTTGCACTTTAGAACTCTGTACGGTTCTGATAACCTCCGATCAAAAAAAAAAAAAAAAACTTATCTAAGCTGCTTTTATATCTAGCAGAAGTAAATGGAAATTAGCCAGATCCAGAATGAACTTTTTGGCACAAGTGAAAAGCATTAAGGGCCTTTTTTTGTTTTATTTCTTGGGAATTGTCATTTTTATTAGCCGAACAATGGTAATGAAGTTTTAAGTTTAGTAATGTAAGCTATTTTTCATCTTGTGAGCATGAGAGCATCAAAGTGACTGCAAATATGTAAAGAGCATCAGTGGTTTCTATTTACATGTTTTTGAAGCATAGCCAATGTCAGACATGCCTTTTGATCTCTTGATCACAATGGGCAATCAGAGACATTTAAGTTTAATAATTTACTTAATACTGCTCAAAATAGTGAAAATACCAGCGCTTTTGTTTACTGCATGGCCGCAAACTCAAGTTCTTTACACTGGTGAATCCTGCAATTACAACCAAGAAAAAATAGGTGTGTAAACAACCTTTTAACCACAAAGTTATATTGTTCATGATGACCACTACATACTAGAAAGTTTATGATTGAGAACCAAATTTAAACTTCAGGACTCAATCTAATTTCAAAAGGTCATTTGTTTCTTTTATCTTCAAAGGATACTTTAAGAAGATTGCCCTTTTTGTATAATTGCTTTATATTGGTGACTTTAAATATTTAAACATTTAACTTGTGTATATTTGCTAGAAAACTTAATTCTTTTATTCAATTTAAAAGAATTTTATTGTTTAGGATAGGTTTAAGTTTAGAAATGAACAATATACTTCATGTAGGTGGCAAACAAAAGCAAAAAATATTTAGATACATTTTGAATATAGTACAAATGTGGAGAAATAGATTTGTAGCTATATCACCCAACCCAATTTTGGATGTGTCCTTGTCATAAAAAATACAACTGAACTGTACTCTATAGGGCAGAACCTTTCAGAATGTGCCTCAGTTGAGAAGTGTTTTCCACATTAATCCACATTAGTGCTGAAAATCTGAATTTGATGTGAACAAAGCTAAATACAAAAGGGTACCAAGACAATGTTTGGCCCAAACTCATCTACTTTAACCTGTGCACATGACTCCAGGAGCTCTTGTTAAAGAATTGGGTGCAGTATTGTGCAATTTCCTTCCCAGCACTGTGCAATCTCTCTATGATCATACCAGAAGCATCACGCTGTAAGCATCTGAAGTGTTCACATGATCACTAATCTGCGTGATCACTAATCAAGGAAGTCCACATGTGACAGCGCTTCATCACTATCAGCAAGCACGACACGAGTTAAAAAAAAGACTGGAGCACTTAAATATTAAAGACTTTTTAAGTAAATGTCTACATTTAAAGATGTTTAGATTTTTGTACTAGAAACCAACAAAACTGAGGAAGATCATTCAGTTTTTCAGTTCATGCAACATTATGTGCCATGACTTCATGGATTTTAGACTTTCTGCGCTCTTAATCTGTAAAAGGGTGAATTAAGCGGTGCAGAAACCCTGTTAGACACTTTAGTAAAGGCAAGACTGGTGTCAAGAAGACAGAGGTGTAGCATCTCACCAGTGCTGCCACATAGACTTTGTAGACTGGGTCCGCGCAGACCATGGAGAGCACGCTACAGCAGGACTCTACCACCACGTCTCCAGACACCTCCCCTGCAGCTGTCCCAAGTCCTGCCCCAGCACCCGCCCCAGCCAATGAATGCTCGCCATTGGCCAAGAGGAGGGCGCCGCTCACATCATGTGACAGCCGTCGAAGAGCCATTTCTCTGATGTTCCAGTTTCGGGAAAAGAGGCAGCCAACTAACTCCAAACCAAACACCTGAGAGAAAGTATGTACACACAAAACCAAGTCAGCCAGAGTGTTCACGTCTTTACGCAACTGTAAAAACAAAACAAAATAATAATAATACAATGTTTTCTTGCAGTGTAACATTTTCATGACCATTAAGCACAAAATAGAAGGAATTAAGGTTAGGAATATATTTAATCAATTTTTTTTTTGCATTACAGTAATGATAATTTAAATAAAAACACAAATCAGTCATCTCAATTTATGTGAGATTATCTTTGATAAGTAGTGACTTTTACAAATACTCATAGCAGGCAATTATTTTCATGGGCAACAATTAAATCAATCCTGTTCTGGCTGTTTTTAAAGGGACAGCCCCCATAATGTTTATTTAACCTGTAGGACTGACTGACTTCTGTGGAACACAAAAGATATTTTGAAAAATGTTGAAAAACCGTTTCAGTTTCCACTAACATTATTTTTTATGCTCATACAATTTAACTCAATGGGAACTGAAACTGGTTACCCACATTCTTCAAAATATCTTATTTTATGTTCCAAAGCATTTTTGTTTATGCCTTTCCAAAAGAAAGGCATACACGTTTACATACAAACAAAATGAAGTTGGGTAATAATCATCCAAGGAGTGATCGCTCAGCCAAAATTGAATGTACAAAAATCATATAGAACCCAAGAGCAAATACTTTTATGCCCATCTAGTGTGATGGTTTTTCTGATGCAAGCAGTAAATTCTGCTCTGAAACGGTCCAGAAACTGCAGCTGATAAACTACTGGGTAATGCAACAATACAATTCTCCAAAATACACAAGCAAGAAAATGTTTCAAAGCATTTTTGTACCTTGATCCAGGGTTCTGCGAGCTCTGTGTATGTCTGTGGGATGTGCTGCACTCCATACTGTGGGAGAGAGAAGTCACTCTCCTGACTCGTTCTTGAGCTTTCAGTATGAAGAGATGAAGATGCTGAAGAAGCAGCAGCAGCTGTTTGACTCTGGGAGCGGCTTGTTGTGCTTTCCACCGTAGATGGTGCTTCATAACTACACACACAAATAAACAGAGAAACAGCTTTCAGATTATCTGTCCAAGCATCATTCAAGACAATCGTGTTCAAAAGTGTGGAGTCACCGTGTGTGTGTGTGTGAGTTTTTGGTAACAAGGCAAAAGTCAAAATTAATTTCTAGTTCTAAGTTACTTTAGATAAAAGCATCTGCTAAATGCATGAATGTAAATTTTAAACAACTTTTATTCTAGATCATTTTTGGCAGCACGATTACCAGACACAGTGTTAGTTACAGAACTTTAAACATCGCCGCATTTATAGAAAAAACTGCTATACTAATAGCATTTTGAGTCTTAGTTATTGAAATACTGGTCAAAGTATTACGCAAACAGCTCTATGCTACATAATAACCATTTTTGCACTGAAATAGTAACTGACTCTAGAAGCCAGGTTACACTAATGGGCACTGTAGTGTCTCATAACAACAAAACAATGCAAGTGCGAGGTCTAATACTGCAGGAACATCACAAAGGCAACCTGTGGTTTGTGTTCTTGTAACCTGAGATGGTAAGACCATGACAAATGAAGGGGATTTACTTCATGAAATTAGAATAATTGCTGTTTCCTAAAGAAGAAACATCAGGATTTGGTTTCGGGCATCACTCTGTGTGGGGCCAATCTCTGGATGGTTTGCGGGAAGTTGGAAAACACCAAAAACTGACTAGCCACTAGCATTTCAGAGACACAAACATGGCTGGTGCCGGCCTGTCTCGCTTACCTAACCACCAGACAGGAGTCAACATCAGACTGTGATGCTGTCTATCCTGACCTCTACATGACCTACTATATCTCAGAGGAAACACAAACAGGACAAATCTGAATGAAGCACCAGCACTGGTTCTTGCCAGCTTCATTAGTTAGCGCTGTCTGCCGATGACGATAGCTTTCTTAAACTACATCTGTGTTTAGGCTTTTTGCATCCAATTAGCATCCTGCCTGCTTGGGTTTATGTGGGACTCTTTTCTTACGGGTCTGCTAGTCAGCTGCATACCTCCTTAAATATGAAAATAGTATAGGTATAGGTACTCTGTCCTAAAGTCGCTTTTAGCTTCAGAATGTCCATTCATTTATACATGAAACGTTGAATTTGTTCACCAACAAACTATTTTATCTACTTTTTTTTCTTTATTTAAAAAACAAACAAACACTTGAACCTCTAACTCCATTTTACTTCTACTCTAACTACTAAAAGTGCATCTAACACTAGAATTCTATGTTCTTTTTAATAAAATTATCTACTTATTTTCTTTTGATTTATTATAAAATGACACTAACACTAGCAGTCTCCATTCCTTTAAAAAAAAAAAAACTGTGTTAGGCTAACTGACACTTTTTGCATGATTTTGCTTCAGTTTTGATTGCTTCTCTTGTTCTGGTTTGCAAGTCAGTTTGAATAAAAGTGTCTGCTAAACGACTGTAAATGTACCTGTAAAAATCATGAGACTTCCACTTGGCTCTACAAAGAGGGCAGATTAAGGGGTCATGATTTCTCCGGCACTCCTCAGCCCCTGCAAAATGAAGAGGACACATGAGATGCTCACACAACTCACCACATGAAGGGCTGTCAGGGGATATAGAGCTAGAAACGGGTCAAGGGTGGTCATTCAACAAACAACTAATCACTTCAAATCATCTTCTGTGTGCAGTGTTCCTGTTATTATAACATGAAATCAGTCTTTTGTGAGTTCTCTGCAATATTTAGCATTTCATATTTATTGCATTAAGCTCTATTTAGGTGGGACTAGATTTGTCAGAGGTTAGTAAAATTTGTTTCACAGACGTACTGTGTGTTTTTAATCCCATCTCATTCCGCCAAGTCTGTTTTTTCTTTTCTCACACAGCTTTCTAAATACCAAATTCCAAAGCAAATTACCTAGTTTTTCCAAGAAATCTAATCCTGTCTGTGAACGTGTGAACGTCTGTGATTGCTGACACGGTTTTATCCTTGTGCTTTTTTTTTTAACTAACCTGACCTACCATTTGCACACTAATCTTCCACTAGGGCTCCACTGTATCATAACAGATGTATAAAACTAAAAACTATTAGAACTTTATTAAAACTAATTTGCACTGATTCATTGTGTTGGATATATTTTTTCTGTGCAGTGGCTCAGGAGATGAGGTTTTGAGTCTTGTATAAATGTCAACAAGCTGAAAATGTTTTTTTAGACAATGTACTTCTGTTAAAACTGATACTAAAATTGGTATAGAAAAAGGTATTATTCAGGAACCGGTACGAGCTCAAGGTATCGGTACCAGAATAGTTTGAACGATACCCAGCCCTATCTTCCACCCCTTCTGCACCTTTTAATATCTGACTGGAATCCGAGAAAACTGTAACAAACATCACTCCGGTTTGAATACTACTGGTTACACTTATTAATTCAAGGGTATAATCTCAAAGAACCAGTTTTTGTATTCAATCTGTATTATTTATTTTATTTGTTGGTCTGTATGAACATACAACACAAATGTCTGTCTTTCAGTGTTTTTAAATTGTCATAAAGGGGAAACAAATGAAGAGATTATAGACAATAAATGAGCATTTCTAAAACATCTTCAAAATTCTTTATCTTTCACTTTATACTTTAACTGCTGGATGTAAATTGATTAAAGGCCTCTTCAAATAAATGCAAATTATTAGCCTAAAATATCAATTCAAATTTAAACCAAATTAACATTTTTAATTTAAGTTTCACATTTCTTTTAATCAGACTATTTGGTTTTTACAGTATGCGTTTCACTTTTACTTTATGTAGACTGTATTTGTAAAACTGCCTGGACATTTAAATCTCTCTCCCTCCTGTGATTTGGACAGTCAATGCAAGTTCCTCTGATCATCTGAAATGTAACACCGGGTGGTGTGGGCTAAACTGGAATATTAGCACTGATGTTTTTTTTCCTGCTACTTACATATAGACATGCAGTGATGGTGGAGCTTGTTTCTGCAGCCCTCTTCACACACCGTTAGACTTTCCTCATCTAGCATGTCCAACAGACAGATAGGGCACATCTGCTCCTCCTCATCTTTAATGCTGCTCACAGAAGTAGACACAAATGCACAGCTTTAAACATTTTTTTTTTACTAAGACACAAGGCTTTTGACAAAAATGATACATATAATTTGCTTCAAAGGGGTCAAAAAAGATTCGATTTGACAACTTACTAGCATCACACAGATACACTTTTTTGGGGTTAAAAAACGTGGCTTGTACAATCGTAAATATATAGTGCCTTACGAAAGTATTCAAACCCCTTTTGACGTTTTGTTATGCTGCAGCCTCATGATACATTTTTAATGCTAAATTTTCTTTTAAAACACGGCCTTTGTCAGTAATTTAAAGCAGCTTAACATAAGGCTGCAACATAACAAAACAAAGGGTTTGAATACTTTCGCAAGCCACATTATTTGATGTTATAACCGCAACAAACTATGAATTCAGGTTGAATTATTTTCCTCAAGAATACAAATAGCATTGTTCAGCCAAATAAGGTCTCAGAAGCTTAACAAACCTGCTTTCATTGCTGGATGGGGAGGCGGTGGAGGTACATGTCGTGTGAGAGTTGGACATGCGAGACACAAACTTCTGGATGGTGCTCCGTGAGGGAGCTTTGATGCGTGAGCTGCGGCGACTGTGGTATTTCTGAAACAAGCTCTCCACCTGAATGAGACCCCAGTATCAGTGTGCGTTGAGCGTGGGTAATGGCACAGAGCTCATGATGTTTTGGCTGGAATGCAGTCTCACCTCAAAGTTCTTTAGGGTCTTCCTCCACAGCAGAGGGTCTGACGGCTCCAGCTGGAAAACTCTGAGCATGACGAAGAGTACATGGATGCAGAATGTCCCTCGGCCACAGCTACACGTCTGCTCAACATAATGAACATCATATTATGATAAAAAAAATCCAAATAATTGTAGTGTCAAAGAATGCATACTGTAATATTAGGCATAGAAACAGGAAACAAGTTCTCTTTACAACAGGAGCATTTGTATTTATTTTTTTATGTGTTGTGTGTAATGTACAATCTATGTACAGTACCTTGTTCTTTGTTTCATGACCCTTTATGTACAGCACTTTGGTCAACTACTGTCATTTTAAAATGTAATTGTCGTCTAAACTTATTGTCATGCCATTTCAAATTCATATTCAAGAAATTCTATTACCCCAAAAAGCACACTACGCTCCCTTCAAACAGGTTTTACTGAAAATACAAATCTTGTGCAATCCCAAGCTATCTGTAATAAGAAGCACATTTAAAACTAGAATATAATTATATTTTATTCACATGTGTTTCATAAACACACAATCCTTTCTGCAGGATCCTCACATGCAATAGGCTACTAGAGAGAGATTTGAACAAAGGCTGGTTATGTACTTGCTTAAATATTGGTTTCAGATAATGTTTAACCAAGGAAAGTAAAAGACTGCAGCTTTAAATCAAGATACATTTACCCGAGAAAAAATTCACGCAAGAAATGTTTTCTGAGAAATTTAAGCATGTGTCACTTTGGTTTAGTTTCTAAGAGAACAAGACTTTGTATCTTAATTTTGTTTCTCAAGTACATACAGTATATCTTGATTTAATGTTTGTTGTTTAGATATCTGATGAATTTAATATTAATATTGATTTGAGACCTTTTTAGACCTTCATTGATGAAAGAGGAAATTAAGACATTTCAAAAGTCCTCCAGAAACCCTGTAGAAAAATGTCTTCAAATAATAATGTAATTTCAGCGTTTTTTGTCAAATGGTATTTCAAATGGTAGGCCTGTTACAGCATACCTGTGGACCAATGAACACCCGGAATTTGTTGTCAGGACTGTCTCCGCCAATCAAAAACGAGTTAGGTCCTATCTGCTGCAGCAGGTAGAGACGGGCTCTCATGACCTTGTTGACCCTGCGGTTGGTCTCCTCTGGACTATATGGGGAAAAGCCATCAGGTGAGGGAGCTCTCCGAGGGGGCGTCACCCTCCCACTCTGTAACCACACATTCAAACCAACACACAGATTTTGAGACTTTTAAGAGCACCTAAATACTAACTTGTCAAAACTGAGCTTGAAACTCAAACTCTTTTGATGAATTATGATGCTATTGACATTTTTTGTTAGACCTGTGGAATCCCTGTTACATGATATTTAAAATAAAAAATGCATCCATAAAATCTAATTAAATTTCAAACTAGATTAAATTTTAATTTAAAAGATTTCAATACTCACAGGCACTGGAGAGGCTCTCCGCCTGCGCAGACCAGGAGAATCAGGCTTCCCAGCGGTCTTCGTGGAGGACGATGAGGATGAAGAAGAGGCGGCTGATAAGGAGGAAGGTCCAGGTGAAGGGCTGCGATGACCTCTGCTTTGAGAGGAAGATGAGCTGTGATTGTCGCCTCCGGCCTCAGTGCCGTCTGCTCCCAGAGGAATGGGCTTCACTACCTGAGATACAATGACACAAGAAAACACTGATAAAAATCCCATAAAAACAAAAGTCAAATCGACAGAACAATAACTGCTCTGTTAACAGACAGATGTCTTCTTGTTAAGGTTTTGTATTATTATGAATTATTATTTCCAGTGATAAAACATTACGGTCTAATTGAAGTGACACTGCAGAGGAGCATTAAGGCAGAAACAGTGTAAAAGTCCATCAACAGGGTCGATTGTTCTGATTATGTTATGTAAGAAAGGCACGCTGATCTCAGGAGGAGCCGTTCCACTTCAGAACTTCTCACTTCCTGTTTCTTAGTCCAAACATTTTTCTACTATTTTTGGCATCAAGGCTTGTGATTAAATGATTTATCCATTCACAGTAGTTAGCAATAATTAACTAGTTAATTCAGAGATTTAATTGTTAACAGCAGTATTTTTAGAAAATCGTTGTTCCGCTTAGAAAAAAAAAAGTGAGGAAAAAACTAACCTGACACCACAGATAGAAATAGACTGGTAATTCTAATTAGATAAAAAAACAAAAACAAAGTATTTATAAAATTTACTTTTTATTTTATTTTTAACTACCTTTATAATTAGCATTAGCTAAACACAAACTGACAAACATAATAAAATGTAATAAAAAATATTTTTTATTGTTCATGTTAAAACATTGGAAAAACATTAAGATTAATAAATGTGGCAGAGGTACTGTTCACGTTAATGTAAACAAACGTTAACAAATGAAAGCTTGTTATATACTCTTATTATTATAACTTAAGTAACCTGTATGACACAAAAATGAAACCTGGTGATGAGCAGAAACTTGATGATCAATGTTTTACTGTCCCATACCATCGGCCCTCTCCTGCTCCGCCTCTCCAGCCACTCGCTCTTCCAGGTGGGCATACAGGTGGCCTTGAGCTTCTCTCGGATCAAGCGCTCTTCTGGCCGGTCCTCCATCTTCTGCAGCCCGCGCAGAGTTTCCTTACTCTCCATGTCTCGACTGCAAAGAGAAGAAAATTAATAAGCATTTGTGTGAACTTTTGCGATATTTACGGATGCGTTTTTACAAATCAGCACAGATGTGTACTAGGGCAACTGATTTTGAAGCTTTAACCAATGGGTAATACGAAGCCAATATCAAACCATTGAACTTGGAGATATGTATGCAAAAAAAAAATACATTCAATGAAATGTATATTTTACATTTATTTTACGCATCACCCAAAGAAAAGTTTAAAGCATAGCAGAAAACATTAGAACTCAACGCTAACAAACTGTGCATTCAATCAGGTAACCCTGTGTGCACTGGGAATCATTATTTACTAAAAATTAAAAAGCCGACTGTCTAATTCAACATTTCTAATTCTACTTACCGATTTCTAACACTTTAGACCAGGGGTAGGCAACGTCGGTCCTGGAGTGCCAATGTCCTGCAGAGTTTCACTCCAACCCTAATCAAACACCTGAACAAGCTAATCAAGGTCT
>JAUYWG010000044.1:853388-874190 GCA_034779775.1 Enteromius afrohamiltoni
CCTGCAGAGTTTCACTCCAACCCTAATCAAACACCTAAATAAGCTAATCAAGGTCTTCAAGGCTACAGGCAGATGATTTTTTTTTTTCCAGGTTGGAGCTAAACTCTGCAGGACATTGGCACTCCAGGACCGACGTTGCCTACCCCTGCTTTAAACATTCAACAATTAAGTTGTTTAGAACAGGATCCTGCGTCTTGATGCAGATAATTAAAAATGCCAAAATTCAACAATTGCACAATGCAGAGATTCTGTGTCAAAAACAGTCAAAGCGATCAAAATCGAACGTGATAAAAAAAAAAAAAAAACATTAAGACTGGTTAAAATGAAATTAAAAAGACAAACCTACAGCATACTGGCTTCTCTAACTATAATCAGCAGAGAACGTTTTCATTCAGCAGCCACTTTTACTTTTAAAGTGACTTACAAACAAGGAAAAACTATTTATCTCTTCTGTAGTATACGGAGGAAACGCTGCACAGAAAGAACTGCTTTATCTTTCCGAAAGAACTTACCCGTCATGTACCAATTCACACAAGATCAAAATCACAACTCATTAAGCATCATTAGAGTAAATTGTGGAAAAGCCCCTGAACCACCCAACAGAGACAGAGAGACTGTAAGAGAGAGAGACTAAGCACCAATTTGGCTCCGTGTATCCCCACGTGGAAGCAGGATGAGGAGCAAGAGGAGAACTGCTGTGGATCTCCATCTTTTCTGAGCAGCAGGATCACTAATGTCCCACCGCCTCTTTCAGCTTCCTCAATGAGCAGCAGTAAGCGCTGCATAACAATAACAACCCTAGGACAGGAAAGCCAGACTTCCTGTGCTCCCCCAGTCAAATCAAATGAGGAAGTGCAGTGACGTCTCAGCAACTGCAAAAACAGCAACTATTTTACAGAAGCATTATCTGCTGACCAACTAACTGCTAATACTTCTCCAGAAACTGGGGGGCTAAACCAGCAAACGGGCATTAACCTAAAATAAATGTTCAAGCAGGATACTAAAATGACAAAACGTTTGTGTCAATCCTAAAATTACAGTAAAGAAAATGAAAAAGAAAAAGAAGAGTCAACGGGGCGATAATAGCGGCGTGTTAAAGATAATTATGGTACTCTGCAGGAAGAGGGTAGAGATGCTCTTGTGAGTGTTTTTATTTATTCAGTTGGCTAGAGTTCACAGAATGACAAAAAAAAAAAAAAAAAAACTAAAATAAACATGCTGCCTTCCGGTGTGATGCCGGTTTCACACTGCACGCGTAAGCAGCGCATGTTTTTTTGGGATGTTAACAGATGAAAGCTTTTTGGTCTGTTAAATGAATAAAACTAGAGGCATATGTTAGCTTTAAGATTAGATTTTCAATTCAATTATTCAATCCAAATACACTTTATTGTTGGAATTCTTTCAGAAATTTATTGGTTATTAAAGTGTAACTTATTTAATGTCGCATCCGCATGCAAGCCTTCTGCTGCGTGGAAAAATGTAATATTTCTTATACAAAATGTGAGAAATATCACAGAAATAAGATGCTTGTCTATAGCCTACTGCAGGACAAGCTGCGCGCGGCAAATGCTGCCGGTGTGAAAGCACAATCGGTGCGCTGCTCCTGCTCAGCATACGCGCCGCTGTCGCGTGCAGTTTGAAACCAGCATGTGGGTTTTTGTAAAAGGACTCCCCCCCCGCTGCGATACCCAACTCAACCACTAGGTATTGTAAATTCTACATACTGTACCTTTAATCTTTTTTTCATCCCAATTGGACATGTTTGACTATTAGATGCTGCTGTTAATGACCCGATAAAAACTTATTCTAATGGGTTTCTTTACAATGCTATATTGCTATTTTAGTTTTTAATTTAGCTCATTTAAAACTTGATTGCATGCCATTCTGTAATTTAATTTGATAATATTTACAATATCCTTTAACATAAGCATGTGTGTTCATTAGCAGGTGGCAACAGTACTGGTACTATTAATAGTAAAGAATTGATCTTGTGAATGAACAATTTGATAAATGTTGCAGTATCAAACTGCAGGCGGTGTCAGGTTTTCCCATGTACAGACTCAAACTCAGGACGTGAACAGCACAGCCTTAATGTGAATCAAACGGCAACACTGTAAGCGTGCAAGTAAACAACAGAGCAGCTCACTCCCACACTAGGAGAAAGCAGCTCTCACGAGCCCGAGCCAGCCACAACGAAACCGGATAGCAGGAATTCACCATCTTTACTTTGAATGAGAAAGTTGGTGGTGGCCAAGCCCTGCCTCTCGGATAACAGCTATCCCACAGTGCCATGGGGCAGGAACAAAGAGGCATTGTAGGCCACGCAGGTGGGATGTGGAAGAGCCAGCGGCTGGGAATCCATTTCAGCCCTGCACGTAAGCCTAGACTGCAGGCCTGTAGCTGTGCACACCCTTTCTCATGGGCCGCTGCGCTCTCAGCGCTCGGGTTACTCTGAACACAATGAGCACATCTCTGCTGGAGGGGCTGGACACTCAGACGCTAAAAGAAAAACTCTAAACACGCACTCAACTAACCAGCGCTCGGCACAGGAACTAAACCAGCTATCAGAAACAAGAAACCAGTCACAAACTAACCTTTCCAGCAAACACACAAAGCAGAAATAACTGGAAAACCACGAGAGCAGGAGTATTGTGAAACATTGTGAGCTTTGCTCATCTCAGAGTCCTCGCATAACATACGGCAAAGCCAGTTTCCAGCCTCTCACAGCCTGGACATTCAAAATCATGAGGTGCATCTTGGGATGCTTTATTTAAACACCATTCAATGGCCATTCCGTGACTGGCAAACGTTTATCTAATAACATGCATGAAATATTTAACTCAACAAATGCTAAAGCTCACATTTCAGTCTTTAAATAAAGAAAAGGACTGAATCAAAATGATATGATCGATATGATCTTATTTAAAGTGTTTTTGTGTGTGCAATTCACTTAAGCTACTTTTTTCATCAACTGTTCAGAATTTACAGCAAGGGCATGCAAATTCAGTCCACTTTTGGCCAGACAAGAACTGCACACAAGCTGAATGCAAATGTAACTCTCTGTAAATCCGCTCTGTAACAGCAGGTGGTGTTTATGGAACAGCAGAATTTGAGCAGATTCCCGTAACCTCTGTGGACAAAGCAGTATTGTGATTAAGTACACTACTTTATTATTAGGTATAACAGAGTGAAGATGAAAACAAAATGCAATCAAATCTTTTCTGAAGGCAGTCAGAACTTTCAGAAGTACATTCTTATAATTAATGAATTCATTTGTATAATTCCATTAGTACTCACAACTTTTTTCCGCTGTGCTTTCAAACAAAAAGGAAACTACTCTGTAGGCTATGCACTGTTTACTGTAAGTGAAAACTGTGCCTTATGCTGGACAGTAGCCATTTATCCACAGTTAAAATTATGGTAATCAAATAAGGTTTTAATGATCATTAAAATATGAAATGGCTAACTGTGTGAATTTTATCATCATGATTTATTGTCAAGCCGTTATCCCTACAAGTGCCCTTGGGGTCTCGCTCTTCACCAATCAATCAACAAGTTTAATTCCAATACTGAAGAACGCAAGTACAGAAAATGTATGAGAGGAGCTAGGGTGTGTTCTTGATTTCAGGTCAAAAGTTTACGCTCTGAAGTTCTTCTTAAAACATCTTTTTTAAAGTGACATGAGGGCAGGTACGTATCATTACCTGGGGTTTGACAATAATTCGATATCAATATACATTGCGATATGATATTTAAATACATTTCCAGCATTTCAAGGAGCAGTAGTTGGCTCCGTCACAGAAAGTTTTAGCAACAAAATGAGTGTCCCTATGTACTCTATGAGAGTACTTTTTGTATGGAAAGAAAACAAAAATAATGACTTTATTCAAAGATTTGGCACACTACGCATGCAGTTCTGTGTTGGATGTAATAGAAATGTATATCTTGTACGTGTATTTACACTTTGATTTGCACAATTGTACAATTCTTCTTCCCAGAGTCACGGCTTTTAGAGAGTATCAACGCATACCCCAAGCGTAAAACAATGCTGATAACATTCTTTAGTACTCTCTAAAATGGTGGAAGATTCCCCATTTCAGGCCTCATGAGAAAAACCGCATTCAAATCAGTTCATTTAATGAAGATCAATTTATTGTTAAATAAAATGTGTAAAAAACATTTTTGTAATCATTATGTGAAGTTAGCTTTGGTACCTACTATGGGAAACTACTTGACCCCACCATCTGCCTTGAAAATTTATTTATTTTTTTTTTTTACAGTTCGACCACTGGTCACACCAGTGAGAGGGAACACAAATGGGCATTTTTTTTGGTCATATGGTCTGCCATTACTCATGGGTGTCACACGCTGGGCCAACTGCAGGAAGCCTTGGAAAATACATGTTTGTTCGTTGGCCATTTTTGAAAACACACACCACTGTCCTGCCAATAGCTACAAAAACAACTTTAAGGAACTGGGACAGGCATGAAGTATTAGTGTCTACTGCTTTAGTGAAGTTAATCAGGTTTCCTTGCCTTTAAGCATGACGGGGATGTGATAAAGTAAACTTTGTCAAGCTCGTCCACCAGGTTCTGGCTGTAATGTGAACTAGCACATGAAACAAGCTGCTAACTGCTGCTGACATGAGCCTTACCACCATATCACCACTAGGGCTGGGTATCGAGTTTGATATTTTGTATCCATTTCCGATACCTAAAGGGGTTAATCTCATCAACGTCAGTGAGCCAATAAGACTGCAACACTGGCCAGTGTGTTTGACCAGAAGCATATAAAATAGCCTTATGTTTCTGAAGTTGCACTTTCTGTATCGCGCTTAACGCAGTTCCGCCACACACACACACATAAACGTGTACACGCCGCACACACACACACACACACACACACACGTGAGCACACTCCCGCTTTCAATAGTATTTGTCATTATTTAACCGCAAAAAATATTAATTCTGCATGTGTCTGTGTTAATGTATAGTGCAGACACGCAGTTCTGTTTACTAGCATGCTGACCTGTGCGTGGCGCTTCCGGTGATAACGTCTTGCGTCTCACCAAATGAGAACATAAATACAGTAGACTACATGAATAACATCTTCAGAATTGCTACGAGGGTTACTTTAAGAGAATTTGACCATTTCATTTGAGTAAATCTATGGTATCATGTACACACAGAACTGAAAAGGTATTCATGGCAAGCAGTCAAAATAAAAGTTTCGGTTCGGTTTGGACATGGCAGCAGAAGTATATATTACTATAGTTCAGTAGAATTTACATAACAGGCTACTACAAAAATCATTAAAACAGTATTTCTTCAGAGTAATATAAAATTATTTTAATTAGTTTAAAATAATTTTTTATGCATTAATACAATTTTACCAAAAAAATTGTACGAATAAATAATAATGCACTAGTGTAGCGGTAGCATAAAAGATGTATAAACTGAAAAGTTTATTAAAACTAATTTGCACTGATTCATTGTGTTGGATATATTTTATTCAGTGCAGTGGCTTGGAAGATGAGGTTTTGAGCCTGTATAAATCTCAACAAGCCGAATGTTTTTTGAGATTATATCATTTTGTTAAAACTGATTTCATACAACTGGTATCGAAAAAGGTATCATTTAGGAACCGAACTCAAAGTATCGGTTTCAGAATTTTTTGGAACGATACCAGCCTTAATCACCAAACTCTGTAAAACTTGGTGCACTTTCAGTCACAGGCTTACTGTACACCCGAGAGCCATTCAAAAGAGAGAAGTTGGGAGATGGGGGAACACTCACAATATTAATGTTCACCCATGTTATTATTATCTAGTAAATGCATCATACTATCAGATTTGGTCATTTTGCACCAAAATTAAAAATTCGTGGTTAAAAACAAAACCTATAAAATCGCAAAAACTTGTTAATTTAGAGTACGTACTTACACTTATTCTTCTGCTGGCCTTATTACAATAACATCTGGACAACAACAACTGGAAACATTGTATAATTTTTTTTACTACAAAGACGTGCAAACAGTGCAAATATGCATGTGGTACTGACTGTACATAAAAGTCAACTTATGCTGCTTTGGGTTAAAACAATATACCAACAATGAGGCTGATTCATAAACTCTTGTAAACATGAACTTTCTTGGAAGCACTCCACTGAATTCAGGAATGTACTTAATAGATTTGATGGATAAACATATGTTAATGGCTTCCAATCGTTTTAAAAAATGCCACATTTTCACACTCATTCACACACAATTCACACTAATGAATTACACCTGAATGTAAATTATACGCACAGGAATGCTGTAGGATCTTATGTAGTCAGGTTTGGCATCAGTATACTACTCCATGGCATATAAACAGGCTAATTTGCCATATGCAACAGAAATGATTTAATTAAAGCATTAAGCTAATCATTGAGTAGTTCCAAACCTGTATGAATTTCTTTGTTCTGCCCAACGCAAAGGAAGATATTTTGAAGAAAGTTTGTAACCAGGCTGTTTCTCAAATTCTCAAATTGACTTCTGGGTCATGCAAGCAGATCTGTACTGTACAACAACACAGTGCTTAAGAACACACAAAAGGCTCATTATACACTTAGAAAGGAACGCTGCTTATTTAGTTACAGTAGCTTCTCTGCTTCTACTAGACCGGCCATACACTACTGGATATACAAGGAACTCATTTCATATGCACACCATGTTAAAATAATTTCTGTTCACACACTTTCAGTCAAATTTTCAATATTTTCCTCGGCTGAAAAATATTCTTAGACTTATGTTTTGTTCAAGTATTTTAGTACTAATCATACAAATCAATTAAAGATTTTTCTACGCCACATCATTCACATTTCTGCATGTGACAGACGCTTTTATTCAATGCAACTCATAAGAAAGGAGCTCATTTTCTTGGCATTGCTAGCGCCATGCTCTGCTGTTCGGCTGAAGTTAATGCTGCATGACTGACCCACGCTGACTGAAGTATGAGGGCACTTCTTTAGCCTGTATTTTCACATGAAGAGGTCTACCTTATAAATTTATATATATAAATATATATATATATATTTATTTATTAGTGGTGAGCGGTTATCGGCGTTAACACACTGCGTTAACGTGAGAGTTTTATCGCAAATAAAAACCAAAACAAATAAATCGCTGTTAATCTATTCACAAAGTTGTGTTAGGAGCTGGGTCTATACTACGCAAGCTATGATGAGATTCACCTTAATATTTAAGCGCGGATGTATATCTAGCCGAATTGCACTGTAGCCCTATTCAGACGGGCTAGTTTTCTAAACTACTGTACGTGTGAGCTTCGATTCTTATCACCTGTCGATGATTTTCATGAACCAATTCGGACTGGACTAACACCTCCGTGTCTTATATTAAGTATTAATCAAGTGGCAATAATGCAGAAGAAAAAAATAAAAATCCAACTTTTAAAGTCAAAACTATTTCTGTAAACATTTTTATACTCAAAGAGCACTTTTTAAAATAAGAAACAGTTTTAAAAGAGTAGCCTGTTTATATAATGCTAAAAATGTAAATTTTGCACTAAATAAATTTAATTTCAAATGAAGCCATGTGCAGTAATATTGAAGGAGAATGTGATATTCTCCCGATTTCACAGACAAAGCCTAAGCTAGTCACAGACTAAAATGCATGTTTGAACTGCTTCAACTGAAAATATCTTGCTCTGACATCTTAATATTTTTAAAATATGCATTAATCTTAATTTAACTAAGGCCTAGTTCTGACTTAAGCTAAGCCATGTTTGAGAAACTGGGCCATTGTGTTGATAATCATCTTATTGAATTGAACTGAATTGTGAAACCAAGATTCACACCCCTACTTTTAAGATGGCAGTACTGACACACAGATCTCTCAAATGTAATAGGGCTTTACTTTTAGTTATTATTTAGGTAGCACATATTTTTAATGCATTTGGCAGACTATAAAAGAAATGAGCTAATATATAGACAAGTTTATGCTAGAGGAGCTAATCCTAAAATGTCCAGACAAATTGGACATTATGGAACCATGAACACACACCAAGTCAGATTGTTTTTTACACAAATTCTAACTGTAAAAGGATCCTGGAGATAATAATACTAAGCAAATGTTTGTAAATCTGTGGATCTGTAAATAATGCTCTGATTTGGTACCGTTCTACCTATTGTACATATTACAGGTTAGTATACACAAGTCAAATAAGCAGAAATGTCAAAGCAAACCTCCATCAGCCTCTGACTATGTGGAAACGAGTAAACAGACGTTTATGCATGCAGGCACCTTGTTAGGAAACTTTCAGAACGGCTTCAAAGGACACAATAACATCATGTCTAATGATCCATTTTACAATAAATTCAAGCGAGTTTCAGAGAAAACAAAGCAAAGGCCCAAGGCTGGAACAGACCACACAACTTTTCCTGGATAAGCAGTCTGGACGAGTCAACGCTACCTGCTAATAGTGAGAGCTGACATTTCACAGAAACTCCCCTAATGGGCAGGATTTTATTTACTATATACTATGATTCTAAATCCATGTGAAAGTTATGCAGCGTATTTGAGCTGATTTTAGAACATACAACATAGTGTATAACTTTTCTTATAACATACTTAACAACTCACCTGGCACTGCAATCTGTGAAAGACGTAGCAGGCGCATCAACCCACCCAAGACCACATCCAAACACTCTTGCCTCTAGTGGCAACAACTACTGCCGTCAGCTCCTGTGCATGCGTGTTTGTTTTCATCGGTCACGCATCTCCTAGCAACAATGCGCAGGTTTCTTTTTCAGCTGGTTTCATTTGTGAGTCAGTTGGTTTTTCTGAGCTTATTTAGTATAAATGGAACCGTCCAAAATGATAATGGCCCAAAACATAAAAACTCAGCCAAGTCAATGCCCAGATCTAGTATTTCCATTTAAATCAAACATTAAATGCAAGAATTCATTAAAACTTTGTGATTTTATAGCAGTCAACATTTCTTCTAGTCAAAAGTAAGGCACAGTAACAAGCACCTGCAAAAAATAAATAAATAATTAAATAAAAATGTAAAGAAATGTTACATATCACTCAAAAAAAACCACTCAACTGGGGAGATTCAAAATGTTCAAACAGTATGGATTTAGGTACTAATATGTACATTTAAGGTAATATGCACCGTTTAGGGATAAATAAAGGTGTACGCTTTGAATGAGTGTAATACAGTAATACATTTTTAATTAATTTTGTATATTAATATAATGTCCTGTGATGCAAAGCTAAATTTCCAGCAGCCACTGATCCATTCCGCAAGTTGAAAATTAATGTGCTGTGCATAATCTCTTTTGTGAAAACAAGATTTTTTTCTTGTATGAATAGAAAGTTCAAAATATATAGGAGTAGGTTTGTATGCACTACAAGTGAGAAAGAGACTGCATGAAAAACATCTTTGTGTATGGGTGTTAAATGCAGACTGGAACAAACAAACCCTGTGTGACTTAGCAAGTGAACATAAGGAAAACTAGGTTAGTTATCACTCACAATATGATACACACATCACTATACGTCAAAATACGTGTAAATAATGCTTTGATTTAGTACCGTTCTACCTATTGTACATATTACAGGTTAGTATACACAAGTCAAATAAGCAGAAATGTCAAAGCAAACACCTCCATCAGCCTCTGACTATGTGGAAACGAGTAAACAGACGTTTATGCATGCAGGCACCTTGTTAGGAAACTTTCAGAACGGCTTCACTATACGTCAAAATCCAACACACGTCACAGTATCACAATATCATAACTGTACTGCGAGGGAAACTGCAGAAGAGAGTCCCAGGATGTCTACAACAGACAGGGTTTAGGGTTTCAGTTCTGGGTACAGTGAGTTTGTGCTAAATGTAGGATCACAGATGCCAAGCAAAAAAGCAATATGAACACAAATGTGTTGAAAATGACCAGTCCTTACAGGAAAGTACATTTTGTGTTCCTTATGGAGAATTTTACCAGTTGGTCTGCTCAGAGCTCTAGCAGCACTAGTCCATGTCAAAACGACCGAGATGACCATTCAAATGACTTCTAAAAGGTCATATTGTGAACATCTTGATGAATCTTTAAATTGCTGAAGTTGTACTGATTAAATTGATTTAGCATTAAAACAGAATCCAGAAACTCTAAAAAGAAAAAAAAACCCCAACAACTTAAGTCTGTAAAATTGAAAACGGGAAAAACAGAATTTGAAAAAATATAAACAGTCTACATTCACATTTACATGTGTTTTTATAGCCTTGTATTTGCACATTGCTCTGGCATGAAACTGGAACGCAGAGAAATTCCTCTGAGCAGACCGCTTCACTCTACCCAACCGGAGCAGCAGGACCCCCACTCTCTCTCAGCAGGACTAGCCGACTAACCGCACTCCAACACACTGCTACAACAACACACCACAACAGCACAACATCCGTGCTGTTCATGTGTTCCTTCCTGGAGTGTAGGTTGTGGACAGTGTTCCTGATCATATTTCTGCACCTCCATCATGGGACACTTGTGTACCTCCCCCTCAATACACACACACACACACACACAAGCATCTGATGTCAGAATGATTGAGCCAGGAGCTCTGATGAGTGGTGCTGGAGGTGGAGTACAAGCCCTGCAGGGGATGGGGGCCGTGCTGGACACAGGTGGAGCACATACACTAAAGCATGTCCAATGGGTTTGGGAATGTGTTTAAGGACACAATTAAAAATCTTTCCATTTAGTCCTATTAGCATCACTTAGCGAGGATCATAATCCACTAAGATAAAGACCAGTTTTCTTCCAAGAAAGTGTCTAAATATCACAAAGATACATACTTTACGCTAAATCACTGACTTTGAGATTAAATGTGACCTTGAACCACAAAAACTCTTTGGAAATTGGGATTTAGACAATCGAAATCTGTATAAATAAGCTTTCCATTGATGTATGGTTTGTTAAAATATTATTCCTTTCTTTCTGTGGCCGAGATACAACTATTTAAAATTGCCCAAGTGACAATCTTAGCAGTGAATATTCCTAATCAAAAATTCAGTTTAGATATATTTACGGTAGGAAATTTACAAAAACTTCATTAAACATAATCTTTAAATAATATCCTAATGCTATAAGGCATAAAATAAAAATGGATAACTTTGACCCATACAATATATTGTTGGCTATTGCTAAAAATATTCCCATGCTGCTTGTGGCTGCTTTTGTGCTCCAGGGCCACAAATATTAAAAGTTGTCATGGGGCATTTGTTCATTTGAGTAGAGACCCTATTAATAACATTTCATAATGTTCATGACATATTTAGAGCAGTGGCACCTTATTTAGTAGAACCGAGTTAGAATTAAATGAATAATAATATATGACCCTGGACAACAAAACCAAAAAATTAAGGATAGATAGGGAAATATTTGACCGAAATATAACTATGTGAAAGTCTGGAATCTGAGGGTCCAGACAAATCACCTTTAAAGTTGTTCATATGATGATCTAAGCAATGCATATTACTAATCAAAAAGTAAGTTTGAATATAATTTTGTTAAGAAATTGACTAAATATCTTCATGGAACATGATCTTTACTTACTATCCTAAGGATATTTGGCAAAAAAGAAAAGTCAGTAATTTTGACCCATACTATGTATTTTTGGCTTTTGCTACAAATATACCTCAGCGACTTAAGACTGGTCTTGTGGTCCAGGGTCACATATTACATGTCTTGAAATAGCACATTTGACAGTAGCTTGGATTGTCAGTAGCAGACCTTGAGTTGGATGCAGATGTAAAATTTATTTTTATAATATTTTGTCAAACATTTAAAGGGTCTTTACGGAGTTTCAATTAACCACTGATCTTCCAGAATATCATACATTTGTAGGTCATAACCACAGGTAATACCACACTACAATGGTAAAAAGCAACTATATTGATTCTAGTTCAATTAACTGTATGATTTGTTAATAAAAATAGTAATGTAAACACATTAAGCATTAACACAAATGTGCCATTTTCAAAACACAACAAAAAATGAAAAAAAAAAAAAGGTAAATAAATGAATTAATCCTTTACTACATTAACAATATAGTAATACTTGATATGAAAATACCCACATTTCTGCGACAGTACCATGAAAACAATCTACAGTCACCCCGAGAAAATTCACTTTTCTGTTTAAGTTTGAGATTATTATTGGCATAAAAATCATTTGAAATAACCAAAACATTGGTAGTTTATGTCGGAGAACTCAAACACTTATTCCTGGATCTCACACTGCTGTTTAATAATAGTCATGTGATCAAGAGTGGACAGCAGTAAACACATTTGCTCTGAGATGGCGCTGTACTGCTTTCTTTAGGCCAAGCTGATAACTTGTTTTGTGCAATGCAGTTCAAACGAGGAACACCGTTTCTGTTCAACTTTTGGCCTGTTTGTAATTTCTTGTTTCTCAAAAGCAAAGGGCAGCACTTATCACTTGATACTGCTGACAAAAACCTACAAACTGCCTGCTCAAGCCCCATGAGACATTCAGCTCACAAACAGCATCAGCTTCATTTGAAACCGATATTGTAAGTAGTATTCAGTCATGGTGTGACCAGATTTTTTGATGTAAAAATCTCATTCCAATACAGAACTGATGCTCCATGTGCACGGATCACATGATGACCTACATACTCCTGCGAGCTGGTTTCATATGAACACCCGCTCTAACACAAAACATGTTAAACATTAACTCCGTCCTCAGAATGAACCAGAATGAGTCAGTTTTAACTCAGACAAAAAGTAACTTTACAGTTAAAGTTGTTAATAAATGATGTGTTAGTCAAAGGCGATGACAAAGCACGGGTTTCTTGAAAGGATATTAATAATGACGTATGAATAAAGTCTATATTTAACTCCCCTCCATACTCCAGAACTCTTTTACACTGCTGGAGTTATTAAATGCTTTCTAGGTCACACAGAGTCCAAACATTATTTCATGTCTCATGACATTCTGTTCAAGGAGGTTACATCAGAAAACTTGACAGATCTTTCCCCCTCAGTTTCTTTGTACCTCAAATTAATTAATAAATTCATTATAGAAAAAGAGAGAAAGATGTTATCAGCAATTAGTACGTTATCTTTTATTTTTATTCTGTTCATTCACAGTCACCTAATATATATATATATGCTTTATTGTTATGGCAAATACAAATATTTTACTTGCTGAAGGCTATAAATATTACAGAAAGAGAGTTTAAATGAGACACAATGGCAAAATTTCTCAGCTACCACTATTTTCTGATTTGAAATAAAGTCATCTAAAGCCACGCTACGACAACAACAACAGACCAGCATTGTTCAATAACAGCACAAAAGTCAGGTTAGAGAGACCAGTAAGCAGTTGTTCTTCCATCCAAACATAACATGCAATCTGGGAAATTACATGCAAAGGCCAACCAATATCCAGCCAAACCATATCCAGGTGTGGAATACCTGCAATATGCATCTATACACACATTTTGGAATGTATTCTGCCTTTAGCTATTGATTTTAACAATGGATAGTGAAAAAAAAAAAAAGGTTCTGCACTAACTTTTGAATTTATTGCTGAATGCTTTAATGCATCACTGTAACTGCCTTCAAAGAAAATGAATGCAGAGGAGAGTCAGCGACAAATCTAATGGCCAGTTCTCACTCACCAGCTCTTGTTTAAGCACTCATTTCTAGCACTGACTGAACCCTGCACAGAGGGACTGGAACAGACAGCTCTCCTAGTATTTTCAGCTGATGCTGAGATGGCTATGGGGCATGAAAGTACAGCACAGCAGACACTGGTGATGGAGTGACATCTAGTATCCTCAGCTCTGAAGTGAGTTAACCAGGAAACAATATTTCAACAGTATTATGTCTTGATTTTAATTTAGTAATTCTATCTTCACTGTAAAAAAAATGTTATTTTAACTGTAAAACACTGTAAAACCACTTCAGAAAATATGATCATATGAATATGATACTGATTTTTGAACAGTGTTTTTCCCTACCCCAAATCATGGACTTTTCATTTGTTTTTAAAACGTTTAATTTGTATACCTAAATATCAAACATAGCAGTGGCCTAAACTTTTCTTGCAAGCTTCATTTTTAAGTTAAATCAGTTTTACTAACCTCTTCATAGCTCTCACTAAAAACATACGCAAGCACATTTGAGCCTTTGAATGTGCGTCTCATTTTTGGTCCAATTATAAAACGTTTGTACTATTTACAGTTAAAACCCTCTGGGTTTTATTATATTTAAGTCATGCTCCCATGCGTTTATTTATATAGAAGACACATAAAGGGCTATATTTCCCAGAGTAACCTCACATGCACTTCCAGTGAGGGACTGTGGGCAGCTTCCAAAAGTAACATGCCATATCACATGTAACTTTTTGACCCCGGTTGTGGGGGTGGAGGTCAGGTTACATCGGCAGTCCATGTAGGAGTAATGAGGTTACTAGCTCACGGTGCTGGAAAAGATAGCAAAGACCAACTACCAGCACCGTCCATCTCCATTAAAAAAAAAAAAGTCTCTTTCCGACAGCATCCAAAGAAGCCAACAAACACTGAAGTAGAGTGGGAGGAATAAAAGGGTAGACAAACAGGAAAAAGGTCAATGGAGATTTAAACCCAACCTCAAAAGAATAGAGTGAAACAAAAGATGACGGCAGAACTATGTCCCTGGACAGCTGAGGAGGCCAAGCTAACACCAAACATACTGAACTTTACTTTAGCTAAGGGCAGGCACGAGAGGCCAAAGGGATTGTGAGGTGGTCAAGGCACACTTGGCCATTTCCTATTTTGGCCCCAGAGCTGGGATCCTCCTCATTATGACAACAGCACTGGGGTTTCACAATGCTTGTCTTTGTGTCGCCTCCTAAGCCCATGGATTCCATGCCCGTCCGCAGCGCCAATCAACTGACAGTCACTCCCAATTTACAGGCCGAATCAAGTTTCCCGCTGACCGTCCCCGGAGGCCAACGAGACGCTGGGAAAATCAATGGCACTTTCCCATGCCGTTACAACACACAGTATGTCAACAGCTCTTACTGGACGTGGTGGGGAGGACTGTGTACAATCGACACGCTCTAAATGAGGAAGCCAGAGACAGTCGCACTCGGACTAAGCATATGACATATCAAATGAAGCAATATATAAAAGTAGCAATAGCTACATTTGCTTCACATGTAATTAATATAATTTAAAAAACAATGTCAAACAAGGGCATGGTGTAGTCCAGATTAAAGCTAAGTAAATAGCTTAAGTCTACATATTTGCCTCATTGATTAACAAACATTGCATCTAAAAAAATAAATAAAATAAAAATGGCCATTTAAACGCTTTTTAGAAACAGAATGAAGTGCGCCTGCTTTGTACACAGGGGTTTCTGGGTTAATGGCTGCATTTCTGCTGTTGCATTAGCGCCACCTGGTGTCAGTCAAGGAATGTGGATTGAATCGCCATCATATGCTTTCTCATCGGTGTTAACATCAGAGTGCATACCCGTCTGATGCAGAATACAACGTAGTGCTGTGCAATGAATCAAATTCAATTATGTCAGTAGTAGTTTTTTTGATTGGCAGTAAATTGACCTGCATTTACTATACAGAGCCATATTTCAGTGACAAGCTACATGATATCACATTCACAATCGTAGATGAATCCCTTTTGATTTTGAACACAACATTGCCTAGCTCATTGGTGAAGTACAGTTCTATATAGTAAATGTTTCTCCATCTGAAAACAAGTGATGGCGATATACTGCTAATCATAAAATTGGCTTTACTGACGTAATAATTACACAGCCCTAACACAATGGTTGTGCATGCTAATCAGTTGACAGGAAAAGTAAAAATACATTAAAATATACAAATAATTTGTACAAATAAATAATTATTCAGTGTATAACAATAAGTTCCCATGATAATATTGTGCATGCTCATTATCATGATATATTACATTACTGAATACCAGTAAATGTATACGTCTGTTTTAAGACATTTCCATTGTTTTCAGAGTGCATTTGTTCATATCGTGGGTGAGTATGAGGGCATCTCGTCGAGGCATGCCACATGACCTGTTGTTTTAACCAGTAATCTGGGCCTTATTAGTCACGCTCCCATGTGTTTACTTTTCACATGTAATCTCCAGCTTGCCTCGTCCTGCTGTTAACTAAACAAAACGTGAGAGGAGGGGGACCCCATGCCTGCGGACAGGGCCTAATGGGAATGGAAATATCCGGGCCTTTGTGTCCGGTGTCCAGGCGTGATCATTCAGCTAACCCTGGGCTTTAAACACGCAGTTCCTGGTGGCCATGGAGAGGCCTCCGCTCATTAGACAAAACATGCTAAAACACTCCACAGAGACAATACAAGCCACATTACATTACTGTGCTGGAAATTGCATAAAGGTTCACAAATTTGTCTTTAGAATGCAAAGGAAAAGAAATATTTCTAAAAGGTTTAGAACTCTTCAACTTTTTAAAATAATGATTCTATGTCATCTACAGTAAATTTAAACTTACACTTCATGTGTCTTGAGCAATCAAACTGCTATCAGTCTTATTTTGCACATTTTACACAAAATGGATATAAACCAATCTTGAAATTCTGCACTACACAGCACTTAAGATGAGCAATATCACAATACGAGTAATTTTAACAATATCCCAATATAGTAATTTTGGCTTTTTAATAAGATTATGATATAAGTTTTTGATACAATCACATTTTCATTCTTGTCACCAGTCAATATAACAAAAACTAATACAAAACATATAACAAAACTATAATAAATAAATGCTACATAGGCTACATTGCATAAATCAAATACACTGTATAGTTTTCACTCTGTAAATTAAATTTCTTATTAAAGTTACAAAAGTGATTTAGTCAGGACTGCTTTCACATTAAGACCAAACATTTAGATTCCTATAAACTGTTACACATGAGTTTTATTTTTTAGCTGATTACTTTCACTTAAGACCTTAACAACTGTGATTATGAGGATACTTGCAAAGATGGTCATGATGAACATAAGCTTGTGTATTTAAGCATTCAAAGTCAATAAAGTAACACAAATACAACAGTCTCACAGACAGTGTAGCACTATACATATGTAAACATATAGCACTATTGTTTGTATTTAAACGGCTTTGCTTAAAACGCAATGCTAAAAAATGATAAACTGTCATGACCACGGTGCGCTGCAACTTGACAAGTTCATAACAACAATAAAGATGATAGTTCAAAATCTCATAGTGAGGAAACCTGTAAAATATCCTAGTCCATGTGACATCAATGGTTCAACTTTAAATTTTAGGAAACTATGAGAATACTTTTTGTGTGCAAAGAAAACAATAACAACTCCTCCTTGTCACCCTGACGCCATTTTGAACAGTACCCCAGTATGTACTCAATTTAAATAGCGTGGTTTACACTCAAAGTATATGCTGCCTATTGAACACAAACAAGGCTGATTGTGACTATTTTACTGATGTCTACAGTGGGTCAGAGAGCTCTTAATTTAAATGTATTTACGGGAACTGAATGAAGCCTCATCACCGCCGATGTTTGACGAACAGCCCCCACAACATCCTCCGCAACACAATCCACAATCCATTAAAGACACGCTCATCAGTGCAACTCCGTATCCATCCAGCTCAGAAAGGCACAAAAAAAATAAAAAATAAAAATAAAAAATACCGTTGCATACTTTTTAGCCAAAGACATGTGCCCTATTAGCACGGTTATGCACTCAGACAGAAATGTACGTGCTTGTACAGAAAACACTACCAGAACGCTAAATTTTTCCTGTATAAGTGACACGTAAGACTGCTTTAAACACAGTTTTAAGAAGTGTCCCATCTCACACTCAAACAACACTGAATCACTCCCTCAGCGAGCGTTTAGGATGCCACATACACCCTAGATCTTTATTTTAGCCTGCCGTGGACTCCCACGAGAGGCTATTTTTGTCACAATAATAAAGCTCCAAAGGACTTTGGGAGTCTTCTTACAAGCACGAGCTCGTTGAGTGGACATTTCCAACCGGAAGAATGCCAGTCAAGAGTGTGTTTGAGAGCAAACGTTTGAGGAACGCTAGCTCAGCACTCTGAAGTCATTCTGGGCCCAGATGTTGGTCTGTAGCTAATTTGAGGGCGGCCCAAGAAAGGTCAGTTTCAGAGATCTGACATGCCACCATTAACAGAGACAGACCAATGAATCATATGCTCTTTATAAGACACGAATGAAATGTTAGATAGGTCTACTTCACAAAACCAAAGCATGCTGTATAATCAAACAAAATGTAAGCTACTCTAGGTGAGCATTCAATGTTTCACTAAATCAAGCATTTCTAAGTTCACAATAAAGGCTTTTAATTTATCTCAAGAGCTGTAAATATTCAAGATGGAATAGCTTCAATCCATTTTTGAAACAAAAACGTGTTTTTTTTTTTGTTTGGTTTTTTTTTAATATAGCTGTTAGTGCCAGTTGTCAAACCACAATTTGATATTGCAGTCTAATAGTAATGCTTCACTCCCTCTACACGCCTGTGTTTGTCCCAGGACGGCAGTGTGCATTAGTGGTGGGGGTTTTCAGGGACTATTTATGTTGGCAGAGCAAAAAACTTTGTTGAACTGGTGGCATATAAATGCAATATCACTCAATTGTGCAGCATTCTCGTAAGCACAATTTCTCAAAAACCACCCAAGCCCTTGCTAGTTCTAACATGCCATTTTTTTTAATCATAATGGAGGATCAGACAACTTAAACAGCAACAATAGTTCTTGAATTCAAAGTGTATCAAGTATGTCCAAACACAAGATCATCTTTGGGATGCACCTTGGCTCTTTTCTTTACTTGTTTACAAGTCTGTTAAACTGCCATTTCACTATATATTAGCCAAGAAAAGCATGCACACTACTGAGCAAAGGATTGGGGTCAGTAAGTTTGAGGTTGATAAAATATTGTAAAATGTAATCTATTCATGGGATTTTCAAAAGAAAAGCCTTAATTTGAAATCTTTTCTACCATAAAAAGGTCTTTACTTTCACTTTTTAACTAATTTAATGTGTCCTTGGAGAATAAAACTATTTAAACTTGATCTTGATCGTGGCCCACAAGTTCAACATAAACCATTAGACTGACATTCTTGCTGTACTAAATCAACGGGTCTGCTCTATTTTCTTTTCTAGAGGTAGTATCTTCTCCAGCATTGGACAAGCCATCTATGCTTAATGAGAGCGCTCAAAGCCCCGACACATCCGCTGGAAACGCAAACAAATTAATTACGATTCTGTGGACTGGGAACACCCAATGGAAGCACACAAACTGTATCAAGCACACAGGAAACTCCAGACCCCAGTGCAGACACACTGGAAAACCATGCCAGTGTTTCACAATGTTAAACTCCGATTGCAGATCTGCTGAGAAATATTAAGCAATTCAGTCCGCATTCACAAATGACATAACAATAGGCTACTGTAATAAATCACATCCAATATTTCTTTCTTTGGAAATCATCTAGATTTGGAATAAAGTTTGCTGAGAAAATTGTAAACAAAAATCACAAGGGCCCATTTACATTTTTCACTTCACAGATTTTCTCTGATCCAGTGTGTTAAGACTTTTCCACATAAACGTGTTTCTGAAAAACAATTATCAATTCAATCTTCAACTCCCACGCTATTGAGTGCCAGTTGTATTTGCATGCATGAGTCTCAAACTACCTCCTAAAGAGGTATAAGTGCAATACACTGCCTTAAAGTGGCTTATGAAAGGTTACGTTTCTGCTATTGGAAGTGCCCAACAACAGGATGAAAGGCACGCAAGACAAAAAAACACTTTTATTCTATTCTAATAAGACTTGCTCACCTTTCTCAATAACTCCCAATTGATTCACTCAATGATTAATGATTAATCCAGCTATTCAGAGAATGAGTTCTCCTGCTATTACTCAAGCAGGAGAACATCTGCTTCAACAGCAGTGTCAAAAAAAACGGACACGGTTCAACACCTGTTCTCATCAGAACGGTTTCACCTGTAACAGTGACTCCAGCACACATGAACACACAAAGAATTATACTCCTGTTCTCACCTGAGGGAAAACGGCGGTAAATGAATAAGCTCAGTGACGCAAAACATGGTTTGGAGTCACTGTGAATCCCTATATGGCTCAGAAACACCCAAGGGAGAGAAAATAAAACGGGAAAAAAACAACCAGGGTAATTAAAGCTCAGATCATGTGACTAACCATACTCTTTAACACTTTTGCTATATAAATGTTTCAATATCAATCTCTCAAATTTAAACATGGCATGTACTAGTATATACAAATGATTAATCATGATTAACAGCATCCAAAATTAAAGTTTTTTGTTTACATAATGTGTGTGTCTGTAACAGGTATATTTATCAAGTATATAAATACAAACAAACACATACACACATATTATATATATATATTTTACACTGCTCAAAAAAATAAAGGGAACACTAAAATAACACATTCTAGATCTAAATGAATGACATTCTTATTAAATACTTAATTCTTTACATATTTGAATGTAACAAACAAACAAACAAAAAAATAATCACAAAAATTATCAATTGAAATGTAATTTTTAATTTATTAACATGGAGATCTGTATTTGGAGTCACACTCAAAATTGAAGTGGAAAAAAACACTACAGGCTGATCCAACTTTGATGTAATGTCCTTGAAACAAGTCAAAATGAGGCTCAGTAGTGTGTGTGGCCTC
>JAUYWG010000044.1:874290-884936 GCA_034779775.1 Enteromius afrohamiltoni
GACCCACTGCCAAACCGGTCATGCTGGAGGATGTTGCAGGCAGCAGAACGTTCTCCACGGCGTCTCCAGACTCTGTCACATGTGCTCAGTGTGCACCTGCTTTCATTTGTGAAGAGCACAGGGCGCCAGTGGTGAATTTGCCAATCTTGGTATTTTCTGGTACAACCTGTGGTTGTCAGGCCCTCATACCACCCTCATGGAGTCTGTTTCTGACTATTTGAGCAGACACATGCACATTGGTGGCCTGCTGAAGGTCATTTTGCAGGGCTCTGGCAGCGTTTCTACCTGTTCCTCCTTGCACAAAGGCGGAGGTAGGGGTCCTGCTGCTGGGTTGTTGCCCTCCTATGGCCCCCTATGGTAGCGCCTCCATGCTCTGGACACTACGCTGACAGACATAGCAAACCTTTCTTGCCACAGCTCGCGTTTGATGTGCCATCCTGGATGAGCTGCACTACCTGAGCCACTTGTGTGGGACCAAAACATCAGCCAGAAAGCCTAAGAACTGAGAAGTGGTCTGTGGTCACCACCTGCAGAAGCACTCCTTTATTGGGAGTGTCTTGCTAATTGCTATAATTTCTATTCCATTTGCACAATGGCATTTGAAATTGATTGTCAATCAGTGTTGCTTCCTAAGTGGGCAGTTTAATTTTACAGAAGTGTGATTGACTTGGAGTTACGTTGTGTTGTTTAGGTGTTCCCTTTATTTTTTTGAGCAGTGTATTATACAGAAATTAATATTTTTCTATATTTTAGTGTCGTCAGAAAACACATATTATATATATATATTACTTTTTTATATATATTTATTTTTAATTTATAGATGCATGTGTAAGCATTTGTATATATTAGTTGAATACACAGTGCGCACAGATTTTATGCAAGCAAAAACTCTTATTTTTGATGTAATTATTTGACAGCACAATCTCATGTAAGAATTTTGTGTGCACAGGAGACTTCAGTAACTCTAAAAAACCTGGAAAATGAAGCTCACAAAGGCACGCAGTTTTTTTCTCCAGCAGTTTCTTTAGGTTTCAGCTTTCAGCTTTCATTCATCTCTCATTATCCTTACAGTCTCAAAGCCTGCAGCTCATATTGCAGCAAATCCTGCGCTCGCAGTCTTCCTGCTGAAAACAACTGCCATTCAACCTGCAGACGCTCATCTTTCTCGCATGATGATATTCACACATCATCATCATAACATAGAACTGAACATGAGACTCAGGCTCCAAAAACTCGGATATGAACTGAACATATCCAACATTAGAAATACACATGACCCTGAACCAAAAACACCAGAATTTTTGTTGAAAATAGGATTAATACATCATCTGAAATCTCAATAAATAAGCTTTCCAGTGACGGGATAGCTTTTCAGGGTTAAGATAGGACAATATTTGACAGAGATACATCCATTTGAAATCTGTAATCTGAAGAAGCAAAATAAAATGATCTATTCAGAAAATTGCCTCTAAAGTTGTCCCAAAGTTCATAGAAATGCATATTACTAATCAAAAATTAAGTATTTAATATATACACGATAGGGAATTCACAAAATTTCTTCATGGAACATGATATTCGCGTAATATTCTAACGATTATTTGCATAAAAGAAAAATGTATACTTTTGACCCATACAGTGCTACAAATGTACCCGTGCGACTATGACTGCTTTTGTGCTCCAGGGTCACAAATAACCAACAAAAGCGACATAAAAACAAACAAAAAAATACAGTGCAAAAATATGCAACCAGCGGTTTGCTTGTCAGTAAACGTGCATTTTTAACAACTTTGTGAGCGTTAAATTTGTAAACTTTTAGTTTAGCCTGCACTTTTAAACAGTTCGTTTAAAAAAAAACGCTGAAGATTTTTTTAAATCACCTGCATTATAACTGTCACTTGCAGAAATAAGAGTATAACGTTATTCAATTTGCTCACACTTCCAACACGTCCTTAATTTTTGCACGCATAATACGAAGCAAAGAGCTTTGTCGGAAAAAATTTAAACAACTTTACATCGCCAATGTGTGAAGTTTCTCCAAACGTATCTTACGACAGAAACGCGTTCAAAGTAGAGTTTGAGAGTTGTTTTTACCTGTTTTGTGAAGCGTTTACGTCCACAGCAGTCCCTCCATGTTCAGCACCGGGACTCTCGCTGCTCTTTAAAGAGCTTCTCATCCATTCCTGAGCACTATGACACGGATTACCGCTGGTTTTCTCTGTTAACGGCGGCTCGGCGAGGCTCTGCTGCAGTAAGGCAGTCTGGATCGAGCCGGGACCGGACACCGTTAGGAAGTGCAGCGCTGCGGTCCCGCTCTCGCATTTATCCAGATCCACACTCCTCACCTTCCGCCTCCACTGCGAACTCTCCCCAGCATTTCGCTTCACTTTCCCGCTGCTGTTCGAAAGTGTGGAGCTGCTGGAACTGCCTTGAAGTCCGTTCCCAACGTTTGTGCCACTACTGGAGTCTAATAATCCGCCTAACGACGACGTCCGGCTCCCCGCCGTCGCCATTTTCTGTCCTGAATTTTTGCCACTTAATAGATTCTATGAGAGAGGGAGTGGCGGGAATTTGGGGGAGGATGAAAGGGAGGGGCTTCCGAGACGATAGGAGGGGTCAACTGTAAAAGTAGGAGGGCCTAGGGAACTCCTTTGGGAACTCACCTGCTACGGCCACGGTGTCACAGAAATTAAAGGGGTCTTGATTTTTTTAAACTAAATATCAAAAACTATGAAAACACAGGGTAACTAAATTTTCAAAACGCAAAACTCCCAGTCCAAACACAATTGTTTATTTCTTCAGGTTATTATTATTATTATGTCATTAAAAAAAAGAAAAGAAAATCGAAAAATTTTCAAACTTTCTCTTCACCCTTGAAGTATGGAAGCTACAATGAAGGAGGGATCCAAACTTGACAGTATCCTCTTTTGAAAAAAAAAAATACTTAAAGAAACTAATTAGCAACACATTAAAATAAAAGTATCTTATTAACGTTGAACAGCTATGGCACCATGTCGTTGTAAATAAATAAATAAATAAAAGAAAAAAGTGTTTTTTGTTTTGTTTTGTTTTGTTTTTTGTTTGGTTTGGTTTTTTACTTCCTGACAAAGTCAGTCCGTTTATAGCAATAAGTAAAACAAAAAGAAGAAAATAATGTGCATGTGTGTCATAGAGAAGTATGGGAAATGTAGTATTGTTGCACATGAGCAGACTATTTTGGCAAATGTTATCATTATTGTCCATCACCATTATATGAATTGTATACCCCTAAAGACTTCAGGAAAAATCTAAAGAAAAATACTGAGTTTAAAGGAAAATGTAAAAGATAATCACAGCATTCATGTGAGCTTATGAATACAATAATTCAAAGACAGAAACTAAAATTAAACAGAAACTCTTTTTCATTATCTCAAGTGGCCACAATTATACATCTGCAAAAATGGCCATTCTAATTACAACAAGCTGTGAGAAGTTAGTAGTTTACTTTAGAATTGTAGGATACTTTCATACAATCTGCTCTGGCCCCATGCTACAATGACTTGTAAACTTGAGAAAAAAATCCAGATAAATAGGGCACAATTACTGTATTTGTATGATTTGTATTTGATGATGTATTTGATTTAAATTTTTGCAAGTAAATGTCCACAAAATAAATAGATAATGTACCTGGAAGAAAATTACAGTTCACATTATTTTTAAACAGTGACCATTACAAGTAGTGGGAATGTATACACAAATTCATTATTTTTCAGGGTAGATCTGACCTTTCATAGTGTTTCCATCCGTCATTGGAAGCCTCCTTTCTAGCAATCTGGCATATAGTCTTAATTGTTCTGTCCCAGGGCAGAAGCTACGCAAGCAGTTAACATTGCAAACACTGTACATCACTTTGATGAGTCGAGATGTTAAACTGCTGTGCTTTAAGGTTCTTGGCTTTTAATTCACTTGTAGTTCTTTCATGTGAAAGAGTGTTCAAGCATTAAACCAAGACATATGAACAAAAACAGTTACACAAGACATAATCTTGACACCAACTAAAAGTGTACTTTAAATAATGACTTAAAGAGATTATTAAAATATAAATTTAATAATTGTAAACATACTTTAAAGTAAAACTTTAAAGACACATCAAGTAGAGTGCTGATAATGAAACCTCCCAGAAAAAGTGATGAGGTATGATTCATGTATCAACTTACTATGAAAACATCAACCATGAAATTTTAATTATAAAAATTATGAGACATTATGAAAATTATGGAGACAAGGAGACACAGCGAGAGAATCCGATGGAGTCTGGAGGGATCACAAAGATCTAGGAGCACACAGGGAAACGTACAGGTAAGTATCAAGGTAAGGATATGCAATAGTAGCAGCAATATCCAACAATGAGTCCACTTGATGCATCAACAAGCTCAGATGCAGATTGGGATGTGGTGTGTGTTCTTATGTGGTGGTAGATTGGGATGGGAGTGGATTCAGGTGGTGGGGAATTCTGGTGAGAGTGAGTGTTGTGACTGCGTGAGGGTGGAGGCTGACATTGGGTTTTAAAATCACGGTGCATTGATCGTGTTTTGCCAAATTTTTTGTTTTTGAACGCATAAGTCCTGTTGGTTGAGGACTGGTTTAGGGCGAGGGTTGCTGCAAGGAGGAATAAGTTTCCTGTTCAAGATTCACTCCATCAGTAGGCGCTATTCTTAGCCAGTCAGGCTTCCTGCAGCTTCTGCATTTCCTGCTCACGTTGACCACGACACAAAGTATTTCTGCCTCAGTGTTTGCAATGTCAGCACTACTGATCCCAAGTGTCGGTTGAACAAATGAGAATAACAAAAAAGGGTGTGTAATGAATAAAACAACGGTGCTAGAAAAAAGCATAGACCTAAATGTTCTTTAACAGACTTCAGTTCTCAGGAGTATTTTTTATACTGATTTAAATGTATTTATTTATTAAATGTTACGTTAAACATACTTTCCCCCCTATGATTTTTAGTGAGAGATCCTGCTAGATTTCTGCAAGTATATTCAGACAAGACAAAAGACTTCCTGGACATCCCACATAAACAAATGACAAATATGCAAACAAAAAGGTGCCTTGAGCTGTCAAATCAAGTCATGACTGCAACTTTTCATTAATTATTTTCTTTAATTTGATTGATCAGCACTCCAACAGCACCGTCAAAGATATCTGTTATTTGATGTAAGTGTAAATTTCACATGAGTGAAAAACATTAAATGGAAATCTTCCTGTGGAATATCAGATAATATCAGAGCACCAATGTACAAAACAGCGCCTTTCCAGAGAAATAGGGGGCCAGTTTGGTCAAAGGCAGGAAACAGCTTTGTGGATAGACGTGATTGTTTCCAGCTAATGAAAGGAAAATTGTGACGCAAAGAGCTGTGATGTGAATCGGGGTGGATGGGTGTACGTCCATGAAGGATTGTGTGATAGTTTACTTGGATAAACTGGAAGGTTAAACTGGATTGTGTCTGGAATATCATTGTATCTGTTTGTAATAACTCCTGCAGACTGGCATTTATAGATTAAAGAGTTTTTCCGCCCCAAAATAAAAAGTTAGCCATTAATCACTTACCCCCATGTCATTCCAAACGTGCAAAAGCTTTGTTCATCCATGGAAATTATATTTTGGATAAAAATCATGAGGTTTGTGACTGTCCCATTGACTGCCAAGAAATAAACACTGTCAAGGCCCAGAAAAATTTGAAAGAAAGATATGCTCAGAATAGTCCACCTGCCACTCGTGGTTCAACTGTAACGTTATTTAAAACAAAAACAATGACTTTATTCAGCAATGCAGTATGACCGTAGTGCCATTTTGGAGAGTATTTGCTCGATGCAAATAGTGTATGCTGTTCTGTGTCAGCGGCAACACATGAATATTTGTTCTACATGTATTTATGCTATGATTTGAAGTGACTTGGGACCAGGTATGGTGACCCATACTATGAACACACATCCAGACCAGTGGGGGGATCGGTGCCTTCCTCAAGGGTCTCACCTCAGTCATGGTACTGAAGGTGGAGAGAATGCTGGTTATTCACTTCCACCTCCTACAATCCATACCAGACTTGGGACTCAAACCTGCGGTGGTTCACAAGTCCTTGTATCTTTGTGTTGCGGCTGACACAGAACAGCTATTACTTATGCTATTTGTGTCCAGTGGATACTCCAGAATGGTGCTACGGTGATGTTACAGTGCCAAATTGTTGAATAAAGTCATTATTTTAGTTTTCTTTCGGTGCAAAAAGTATTCTCGTCGCTTCATAACATTACAGTTGAACCACTAATGGCAGATGGAGAATTCAGATGATGTCTTTCATACTTTTTTGGACCTTGACAGTGTTCATTACTTGGCAGTCAAAGGGACGTTCACAGCCTCCGGGATATTATCCAAAATATCTTAAATTATGTTCCGAAGGTGAAGCTTTTATGGGTTTAGAGCGACATGGTGTGAATCAGAGTGATTAATGACAAAATTTTCATTTTGGCACACTTCAAAGCAATGATTTGGTCCAATACATTGTCTACTTCTACTTTCTGTGACATCCACGTAGTATACATATTGTTATCATGCATGCCCTGTATATAGCATATTTATTGTTTTTCTTATTTGGTTTTCAGATTGAGTTGAGTTAAATTTTAGTTTAATGTTGAGAAACCCCATTTGGGCTTTCATGAAAACTATTGCATGAGCAGGCCTGTATTGGAAGCAATTTCATATTAGTTTTTTGCTAGAAAGCTTTCTGAGGACAGACTCTGGTATTTTATACAATAACAGCAGTTGTTGTTTCACTGCTCGTGGAAATAAGACCATGATGACAGACGAGGGAAGAGTACATGAAGGGAACTGACCTCCTTTAGGATCAACCTTATTTCATGTCTATGTGTGTGTTTATCTTATGCTTTTGTTCTGATAAGTGAGTTCAACAGTTCTTGATTCCTCTTGTATTTGTGTATAATTCCACAGTGCTTCATTTTTTAATAAATTATTCAATAATTAATTGAAACATCTAAGATTGTTAAAAGCATATTGTGAATGAACCAATACAGCAAATATATTAGCATAATGTTTTTGCCAATGTTTATATATTTTGAAGTACTGAAAATCTATTCTTTGTCGTGTGGGAATGTAGGGAAGGTTAATATCAAAGTGCTGGTTTTCATCTACTGTACTCCCACCTGTTTTTTTTTTTTTCTGAAGCACAGTGCCTGGTACAGAGCCTCCTCTCCCTCCTTCTCCTCCACAAGAGTCCTGTTACCAAAACAACCAGTGAGAGCATGTGAGGCTTTACAGCATACAGTATACTGTGGGCACACATCACGGCTCTATAGCTCTGTTTTACAGCTTTTGACAATTGTTAAGATGCAATTTCTGGAATCGTAGCTCTTTCTCTGTATACTCTACACATTAAACCCCAAATGTGATGTAGAGGCTTCTATCATGGATTACATTTACTGATTGTCTCACACAATTACACAGCATGCTACAGTTACAATTGCTAAAACACATTTCTTGAAATTGTCCCTGATTTTCTCAAACGCGAAAACATAAATCCAAATACTGAAGCTAAATTCACAAAACCTCTTCTGGCAAAATAAAAATATTGCTTCAAAACGTCACCTTCACCAATTTCACCTGAACTTAAAATCTAATAATACTCTCAGATCACACACAAAACTACGTCAATAACAAACACTACAGAGCATTCATTAGACACTACAGAGAAAAATAGAGAACATAACATCCAGAGCATCTATTTACAAAAAGGGTTTATTGCATATAGGGGAAAAGATTGAATAATTATTCGAACTTATTCTAATTCATCATTATTCTTCCTCAGAATCATATCTTTGAGCTGGATCTGGCCAGAGGACTTCATCTACATCGCATGCAATGTTGCTCCCTTGCTCCCTTGGTGTGGCAGATCCAGCCTTGACAAGACTGCAAGTCTATGTCACCACAGGCTAGTTCCATTGCCTGTAAGAGATTTTCCCTGTTATATGGGTTTTCGGTCATAGACCTTTCACCGCCATGCAGAAAAAAACCTCTTCTATTGGGTTGAGGAAAGTGCTGTATGGTGGAAGCTCACGTTGTCCTGAACCACAACATAAACAGTTTGCACTTCCTGCTTATAATTATGCTCCTCTCTGCTTAAACCATCCAGAAATGTGAGAAGATGTTCCTCATCACCCTTCCCTTTATAAGCCATGTTTCCGGACTGATTAGATGCTTGTTTGAGTGTGTTCTTCGTGTATTACATTGGACTGTGTATTACCTACCCTTCTGCGAATGTTTGCCTGCCTTGACTACCTTTGCCTGAATATGATTCTGATTGATTGCTGCCTGCCCTGATCTCTGCCTGGTGTGCGTTTATGATTCTGTCTTATCTGCATCTTGTCTTATTGACCCTGCCTGTTGACCTTGATTACAGTTTTTGCCTATTGCTTACACAATAAATTCAAATGCTTAGACCAAAGTCTCAATACCTAAATTTCTTGTAGCTTACCTTAAACACAGTGTAACCATAGCTTAAACATATTGTCAACTTAGCACTTTGTTTACAATTCCGTAACACACTTATTGCGAAACACTACATATGTTTTCTTACATTAGACATTTTTGTTAAAAAAAAAATCACCTGTTATCATTGCGAAAAGCAAAACTTTTTTGGCAATTGTAGGCACTTACATACAGTAGACACCTGAAGTCACTTTCACAAAAAAAAAAAACAGAACACAAATCTTTCTGAGCCTTAGCACTAGGAATATATAGCTAAGCCATATTTAAAACTTTGCAAGCATGGAGGCAATGAGAGTCAGAGTAAGAGGAGAACAAAGAGAGAGAGGAGTCAGACATGGCTCCGACCTGGGGTTGAGGAAGGAGCTGCGTACGGCGACAGACTTCGCTCTGTGCAAGGTCAGGGACGACGAGGAACAGGTCCTTGTGGCAGCCCCTCCCTGGCGCAAATACCTCTAAGGAGGGATCTCCTCTCTCAGGGACATGACACCCTGTGGCACCCGCGTCCGGACCTCTGGGACCTACTCCTGGATGGTACACGGCAGACCTAAGAGCTCTACCACCGGTGGTGGTAGACACTATCACTCAGGACAGAGCCCTCTCTATGAGGCGAGCTTTGTCCCATGGGCATGAGAGAACACAGAACACACAGGCACTCAGAACCTCTCTGGCAGACCTCTGTTGAGCTGCGGGCTGGGAGACACCGAATACCTTTGCACGGTATTACAACCTTCGGATTGTGCCAGTGTCTTCCTCTCAGTTGCAAAACAGTTTAGTGACTATGGCCGGTGTCCTGCTTGCCGTGCCATTTCCCCTCACACGGGAATGCGAGCACTTGTACTCTCCCAGTCGTGTCTCTGTTTCTTACCCTGGTTGAGCATCCTCCAGCAACATCGGCAGTCAGACTTGGCGGAGCAGTCCGCCAAGTCATATGGACCCGAATCTGTCTTCAAAACATAACTCGTAGTGACCGACTGACAGGGAACATCTCGGTTATGTATGTAACCCTCATTCCCTGATGGAGGGAACGGAGACGTTATGTCCCCTTGCCACAACCTCGACCCATCGCTGGGGGTCCAGGGACCTGGCTCTCGGCTCCTCAGCAATATCTGTTGAGCGGTTGCACCTTCTGCCCTATTTATACCCGCTCAGCGAGGAGTGGCGCACGATGCATATTCCACTAGCCAATTCTGATTGGCGATTTTTTCTAAATTCTAAATTCTTTTTTCTAAATTCTAATCAGGGCTCCCAAGTGTGAATCCCAGTTGTCACGACATAACATCTCTGTTCCCTCCATCGTGAACAAGGGTTACATGCGTAACCGAGACGTTTTTCTTTATTTCTGTAAGAATCTTTTTTATTTTTTTGTAAAAACTTCTGTTTGGTTAATTTTGAGTTTTAAAGAAGACCTGAGCAAATGACAATAAAAATAGTAAATAGTAAAAAAATAGTACAACATTATGTAAAACCCATCAGTGTGTTGTTGGTGATAAAAGAATAATTCAAATGGTGCTTGTGTGTATGGTTTTGTTGTAAGAATGTTATTTTTAGAAAGGAGTGTTACTTTTGGATTGCAGTGTTTCATTTTGGAGTAGATGTGAGTTGTTCATTTCCAAGAGCTATGATTGATTGGCTTGTGTTAAGAGTTTTGACATACAATAATGAGCCAAATTCTGCAAAAAGTACAGCTTTGGATTGGATTTTCATTTTACAATCATTAGATGTTTTTCACAAATGTCAAAGCAAGCTTTTTTCAATTGAGACAATTGGCAAAAGCCAAACCATTTCTTTCTAGGCATCATTTTGAGATTCTAATTCATGCTTTTATTACAAATCGCTTAGATTCCTGCAATGCATTTTACTATGGGCTCAACCAGGCATCACTTGCACGATTGCAGCTCGTACAGAATGCTGCTGCACGGCTTTTAACTGGTACTAAAAAACGAGAGCATATTACTCCGATTTTAAAGTCATTACATTGGCTCCCGATTTGCTTTTCGTAAGCTCTACATGGACTCGCCCCTCAGTATATTTCAGACTGTCACAAACCGCACCTCTGTGGCCCTCTCCGGTACTCAGCAGCGGGAACCTTCACCCGAATTCTGATGTTTCCTA
>JAUYWG010000044.1:892180-909250 GCA_034779775.1 Enteromius afrohamiltoni
AGGAGCCACAAAATATTTGCACAGCAGCCCCTCTGGCCCACCCAGTTCTCTGAAGTTATTGCTAGCAGTTTAATTTTGCTTATTGTTCATAAATGATCAGCACAAATATGAATTATAACAATTGGTAAATCTGATAAAAGAGACAAATTCAACAAAATCAAATAAATAGCTTTATATATTTAAAAAAATCAAATTTATCATTAATGTACTGTAACGATTCGCGGGAGTCGTGCGGATCCATCAGCAACTATTTTAATGGAGTAGTCAAACAGGCGTGGGTCGGGAAGCGCCGAGGTACGAGGTCCAAAAGAGTCCGGGTGGGAACATTAATACTCAGGTGAGGGTTCCCGCTGCTGGTGGCCGGAGAGGGCCACAGAGGAGCGGTCTGTTACATGTACATGCATACTGTACACATATAGTAAGATTGCAGAATCAGAAACTTTAGTAATAATTTATTACGGATTTGGCAATATTTCCCAGCAGCAGGAATGAAACTCAGTCTGCTGAATCTCATCCAGTGAGAAACGCACAAAAATAAGTGTGATTAAAATTCGTTAAAAAAATGTTACGCTTTATTTTTGTGTAGTTCATTAATCAAAATTAACGTGTTAAAGTCCCGGCCCAACTTAAAACTAATTTGAAATATATCCCAGATGTATGTTGGTGTCATGCCCCTACCCTGACCACCCTGTCTGTGTTGTCCTTATTTAATGTGAAAAGAGGAGCCGAGTGAGTAAGCCTCCTCCTGCCAGTAGAAAGCCTCTCCACCACCAAGACTCCTGTAGTGCCTCCTCGTGGCGACACACGGAAACTGGGTTTCTTATGGTCCCAGGCTAAACTATAGAGGATCTCTGCAGCCAAGATGGGGGACCCTTGCCACTGGGACTTCCCTCATTATGGTGAAGATGCTACTTCAAGAAGATCATGCGCCCCCTTTGGCACTTTAAAATTTCCTTGTGCAGGTTTCCACCTTCTACCACGGTGATAATATCTGGACCATAAACATGTTTTGAAGTCTGACGGCGATGGGGTATATGGCAATGGGAGCAGGTATAAATAGACTGGGAGCTCTTAGTCAGAATCCTGCATGACAGCGGCACAGAGTATTTGGTCGCTATCAACTGGGTTTGAGTAGCAGTTGAGTTGAGCAGTTGGACAGCATCTTTATGGAGTAGGATTTGCCATCAAGAGTACCATTTTAACAAGTCTTACAGAAACACCTGTTGGTATTAGTGAAAGGCTTATGACTTCTGTGGCATGGAGTCGATCAGTCTGTGGCACTGCTCAGGTGTTATGAGTGCCCAGGTTGCTCTGCTCTTGCTTCAGCTCTTCTGCATTGTTGGGTCTGGCATATCCTCTTCACAATACCCCATAGACAGAAGGTCAGGCGAGTTTGCTGGCCAATTAAGAACAGGAATACCATGGTCCTTAAACCAGGTACTGGTAGCTTTGACACTGTATGTAGGTGCCAAGTTCTGTTGGAAAATGAAATGTGCATCTCTATAAAGTTGGTCAGTAGCAGGAAGCATGAAATGCTCTAAAACGTCCTGGTTTACAGCTGTGTTGACCTTGGATCTTAGAAAACACAGTGGACCAACACCAGCAGATGACATGGACCCCATACCATCAATGACTGTGAAAACTTTACACTGGACCTTAAGCAACGTGGATTCTGTGCCTCTTCTCTCTTCCTCCAGACTCCAGGACTCTGATTTCCAAAAGAAATGCAAAATTTACTTTCGTCAGAAACATAACTTTGCACCACTCACCAGCAGTCCTTTTTGTATTTAGTCCAGATGAGATGCTTCTGACACTGTCTGTTGTTCAAGAGTGGCTTGAAACCCATGTCTTGCATACGTCTGTGCATAGTGTTTCTTGAAGCACTGACTCCAGCAGCAGTCCACTCTTTGTGAATATCCCCCACATTTCTGTATGGGTTTTGTTTCACACTTCTCTTTAGTGGGGTGGTGTCCCTATTGCTTGTACACTTTTCTCTACCACATCTTTTCCTTTCCTTTGCCTCTCTATTAATGTTCCCCTAGTCTAATCACCTGTATGCTTTTGTCTCCACCTTCCTCATGTGTTGTTATAGTAACTGATATGTTCTCAGCCCCTCTGCCTCATTATGTCCTGTATAAATCCCCACAATTCCCAGTGTTTCCGCTCATCATTATGTATGGCTTGTCCTACCTTAGTCAGTGTTTTCCCCTGTATTTCTTGTTACCGACCTCGCCTGTTTTACGACTTCTTCTTCTGCCTCTGTATTTACTGGACTCTGTTCGCTGATTACTCAACCACCGCACTGTTACTGGATTTGTCTCTGCCTCTGTCATTGTATCTGCCGTTATCGACCTTGCTTGTCTGTTGTGTTTCTGAGTCTTTACATTAATATCTCTCACGACAGGTACTAAGCCATTCAGGGCTTTAAAAGTAACAAAATTTTTAAGTCTGTACAATGTCCGATAGGGAGCCAGTGCAGTGTTAGTCTTGCATAGCCAGACCTTCAGACTGATGGCAGAAGGTCTGAAATTCACAGAAGGTTTCTTTGGTCAAGGCCCGCCCATAAGGCCATTTGAACGACATGTCAAACAATCAATCACTGTTGGTTTCGTTCAGTGTCACGTTTCGGGGTGTGGAAATGTCCCCACAACAACAGACCAGATGTGCAACAAGTCAGTCAGCATAAAAATTCCTGATGAGACACTCACAATAAACATCTGTTCAACATCTTTTAACACCCACAAGCAATTCTGGAGAACACAATACTGAATCGGCCAGCTTTGATGTCAGGGTCTGTTGTTTCATGTTTGCCCGCTAACACGGCTGATGTTCCCTTCTCAGTTAGGTACTTCACTTGATCTTTCATAATAGATAGGAGAGGACACACAACTATTAAAATTGGATCTGCTGGGAATCCTTCTAAATGCTGACAAAGAGACGGCCAGGCTTGGAAAATAATACTCTTCCCAAATCCCGTCGGCAAACAGGCTAAAATATCTCTTTTTGTCTCCACTAAGTGCCTCAAACAAAACTTCTGGACATCTTTTAAAGAGTCTATGCCGTGAACCTCACATACAATAGAATCCAACGTTTAGCTGATCTTGATAAATGGTCATTGTCACTCATGTAAACACGACAGTTTTTTCTTCCGCAATCACATGTCTGCACTTTGTTTCCAGGCAGATTGAAAATAAACGCGACACTCTCGTTCCCCTGAAATCCGATAAAATTCAACCAATCAGATGACGACTTTGACATTCCTGAAGTGTTTTCAGTTAAGTGTACCATATGCATCAGACGTTTAGCCAACGTTCCGTGGGTGTGACGTCTGACGCTGAGACTAGTGCAGTGTTGGCAGAACTGGGCTAATAACTGTGCATGTGCAGACAAAAGTCAACACAACAGCATAATATGTTACAGTGCTCTGTGGTATTACAGTTCCTCTTCACATCAATAAGATACTATGGGGAACGCCTCCAGCGTGACGGCTCTGAATAGTATGTGTAATCAGTGCAAAAGATGGGCAAGACTTCATGGGTAGATGACGTCATTGGCCAGAAGCATAAAAGCATGTGGATGAAGTCATTGGCCAGAAGCATAAAAGCATGTGGAATGCGGCCGGCTTCAGCTTTTTGTCATTCAGCGATGCGTTCTGTGTGTGTCAGTCCTTTGATGTGTGTGGTTCGTTCTTGGAGGGCTCTCTTTGAGGATAGAGCCTTCATGTGCATTTCTCATGATGCTGGCTCTGCTTTCACTGAGGTGGATGTGGTGGCTGTGCTCAGGGAATTGAGCTGTGGGATTTGATGAGGACGGCGATCCCTATCCTCATCCATTTCCCACCATATTGAGCGAACGTACGTACAAGCATATTGTCATTACGAGCAGCTGGGGAGCGGAGCTCGTGCTGTCAGTCCTTGAGGAGGCTGCTAGCCTTTCTGTCTGAAAATGCTCTGCCCCTGCTGGACATGCTACGGGGGAATGTGTCTGTGCATGCAAGCTCACAGTGCCCTACTGAGGGCACAGCGGCGTTGATCCTGATCCACCAGGGCCTGCTGGAGATCCTGATCCACTGTGGCCTGATCCACCAGGGCCTGACTTGCCATGGCCTGCTGAGGGGCCTGACCTGCTGTGGCCTGCTAAAGGACCTGATTTGCCATGGCCTGCTGAAGGTCCCAATCCGCCATGGCCACCCAAGGATCCTGATCCTCCACGGTCCTCGTGGAGCCTTGTTATGCCCTGGAGGCCTGAGACTCTGTCCCGTTTAGCCTTCAGGGCACCCATCCATCCCACCCCCTGTTCTATGTTCTGTTCTGCCTCATCTGGAAGCCACTCCTAAGGGCTTCTATTGTCTTTTGTCAGTTTGTGATTCCCTGTTGCAGTAGCTATGGTTACCCTGGCTGGTCCAGTCCTGTGGAGTGTCTGTGTGTGAAAGGATGTTAAACCATTTCTTGCCTGTTCAGGATCCCTGTTGCTGAAATGCTTGACTGATTTTCTGGTCACCTGCTTGTGCTGTGTGGCTGTTGGGGCTCGGCCGCTTTCTTAACTGGCTCACTCATGATCGCCTAGCTTGGAGCGCTGGGCTGAAATGGAACAAATTCCTGTTCTGTCCGATCAGGCCACGGAGTTATCTGCTCATAGCTTGCTGAGATTGTATTTTTTCCTTTCATTTTACGTTACTTTTATCGAGTCTGCTGCTTAAATAAACACTTTGTTTGCATCCGCATCTGAATCCTGATCTCATCCCTGACAATGTCTTGATTAGTCTATAAATATATATATATTAGGGCTGTCAAATGATTAAAATTTTGAATCAAATTAATCTGAATCTGAAATTAATCTGAAATCATTATTTGCAACTACACCTGAATCCTAACCATTTTATTTATTTTTTTCTGAAATGCATACCAACAGACACTGTTGCCGACAGACGCCGCTTACATCCCAATGGTTGTCGTTTTGCCCTTGATGTCCCACTTAACGTTATGTGGAACAGACCGGGACAGTTCTTTACAAGCCTTCGCAAAATGACGCTCCTCAGTTTTTATTATAGTCAGCACAAAAGACTGTGTAAATGTATATATAATGCCCTGAGTCTTGTCTTTTGTGAGTTGTTAATGTCATGTTTGTCCGCATGTACCTCATCACCTGACCATTTGCCACAAACTCTGTTAATTCTCTTACTGTTGCCTCTGATATGCCCGTCTGCCATTATCGACCTTGCTGCCTGTTCCACTCTGTGTGTGCTTAACCCACTAGTACGAGTAAAGTAAAGTAAAACCTCTGCAAGTTCACCTCCTCTCCACACTCACAAAAAATATGGCAAGCCATTTAAGCCACAAACATTGAAATCAGAGCCATATCCTGCTGCTTCTGTTCAGTCAGTGCCAGTAGTTCAGCCTGGAGAGCTGCTTTCTGTTAACCTGGTTTCAGATCCACAAATAATGGGTCCCAGCCCCATTTCACAGTGTGGCAAGCCATACACAGCACTGTTGGTCCCGGTTTCACAGCCTAAGAGACCCGCCTACCTCCATTTTATGACCAGTCAGTTCCAGTTATACAGCCAGGAGTGCTGTTTCATGCCATGTCGGTTCAGGTTTTAAAGCTTGAGGAGCTGTCTGCCACTCCGGTGGCTTCCGAGACGCCCACAGAGGGCGCCGGAGCCATCACTCAGCGAGAGGGGCTGAGCATGTCAAGCCTGTCAGAAACCCGTAGCACAATATCAGGGGTCGTGTCAAGTCCAGTCAGTCCTGGTTTCCCAGCCAGTCAAGTTAACTGAGGCCTGTGACCCTGACTCATGGTGGCCGGATCCGCCAGACCCGGTCCATGATCCAGTTTCACTGAATTCACCCGAGCTCCACGAGACCTTTGAGGCCTGAACCTCCGTAACCAGTGTATGGCACAGAGTCTCCATCGGGTCCACCAGAGGCTGCACTACCTCTGGAGATGTCGGTGTTGGCCGTAGAATCCCCAGAGGCCTCATTGGTGGCTGCACTGCCCATGGAGGTCCCCAAATCAGGTTTCAGTAGGTCAGGGAGGGCGTCTTCTCCATCGGCTCAGTCTGGGAGGGTGATGTCAGAATCGGTATGGTCACGAAGGGCGCATTCACTTCCTGTCAGATCTCGAAGGGCGTATCCATTCCCTGTCTGGTCTCGGAGGGCGTTTTCACCTTCTAGTCGATCTAGAAGAGCACTGTCACTTACTGTTGATTGCAGGAAGGCGCTTTTACAGTTAATAGAGCTTTCAGGGGCGCAATGTCAGTCTGGTGGCCCCAAGAGGGCTCTGTCACTTCCTGGCCTAACCAGAGCGGATGCTGCCATCCGCTCCACCTTGGAAGATGGCCTTGCTGTCCGTTTCGCCCAGGTGGGCGTTCCCGCCGCTTCTTAGAGGGGGGGCTATGTCATGTTCAACTGGAGATGCCAGTCTGCTGATGGCACTCCAGCTCCAGCAAACTGTTTTATGTCTGTTTTCACCCGTTGGACTAATTATCAATGAACTCATGTCTCCGCCTACCTTGTCTGCTGTCTTTGTAGCTCGTTCATGTCTCCGCCCCTCTTGTTTGTTGTCAGGGTTTTTCATTGTTTCTCCGCCTTATGTCACATGTTAAATACCCCGGATGTCCTCTGTTAATCGCTGGTCAATGTTGAATGTACCCCGTTGTCTAGCCATCCGTGTTTTCTGGACCTTCGCCTGCACTCGGACTATTGCTCTTGCCTCGCCCCCATGGACTCTGTTTACCTCATCGCCTGATCATTTGCCACAAACTCTGTTAATTCTCTTACTGTTGCCTCTGATATGCCCATCTGCCGTTATCGACCTTGCTGCCTGTTCCACTCTGTGTGTGCTTAACTATTAAACATTGTTGCATATGGATCTGTATGCCTTCCCGTGTCTCAAACGTGACAGTAACAGACAGTCTGTTATGTGTAACATTAGCTGCCTGTTACATCTACTTAATAACAAACTGTAATTACAGGCTGTTCCATAACTTAGTTACATGACGAGTACAATGGCTACTACTAAGTACCAAAATAGGTAATAGTTCTGTATTGTGACACCTTAAAATAAAGTGTTACCAAATCATTTATAAATAGAACTGCAACAGGAAATAAATATAATCAATAAGAGAAATATATTTTGTTTATTATTCAAGATCCACATTGGGAGGGAAAATGTATATTTCTAAGACCATCCAGCCAATAAAAAAAACACAGATGAATTTGTTTCAGAAGCTTTTCAGGATGGTAACTGACTCACTGATCACATGAGCAAATGACAGTTCAATTGAGCTCTAATCTAAAAGTGGATAGAAGTGTCAGCCAAATACTTGCTGAGGCTGTAATTATAGGAGAAACTGGAATGGATCCCTTCTGTGATCTGTGCTTTAAATTGATCTGTGGTGAAATTCTCTTCTATGTTTACCAGCCACTTCTTTCTCAGTTTGGCCTAGGCTGAAATAAAACCTCAAAACCCCAATATTCAGTGTATTTCGCTCCTGTATTTGGAAAGAATTTTTAAGCTTGCAGATGCTCATTTGCTCATTGTGGTGTTATGGAATCTTGGCAACTACAGCACACTGAACACATAAACATAAAACTAAGCTGCATTATCTATAGAAAAATGTCATTTGAATGTAGGAAAGTCAACTAGTTTATGAGATTTTTTGCATTTCTTCATTTATTTAGATGAAAATAGCTGCCTGATGGCGCTTTCAAGAACTGACCTACTTTAAATAAGACTTTGTCTGTAAATTTCCTAAATTTAGCTTTAAGTACTTTTTAAATACTTTATAAGTATTCAGAATGAACATTTAAACTGCAATGTCTGCTTGTAACGAAGGACGTGACATGTGGCCAGGAATGGGAACTACGTATTAAGTGCACACACACAGCAGTGAGAAGTGAACAACCACACACACACAGTGAGGGGAACTGCCTTGCTCAAGGATCTCACCTCAGCCATGGTATGAAGGTGGAGAGAGCACTGGTTATTCACTTCCACCACCTACAATCCCTGCAGGAGGATCAATTCCGTGACCTTTGGGTTACAAGTCCAACTCCCTATTCATTAGGCTATGAATGCCCCTGTAAAGTATTGCTTGAAAGCAAAAATGCACAATTAAAAAATATTTATATATTGAATGTAATTTTTTTTTTAAGTAAGTGGTTGCAAACAATGTATTTTAACAAATTTAAATAAACTAATTTTGTTGACTAAGTTTCAAAATATTTATTTTATTAAATTTTTTTATGTAGCTAAAATGAATCATTTTTAACCAAAATTAGTAGGCCTATATTTTTTATTAGTGCATGTCATGTGCCCTTTTGCTGGTTTCTATAGTCTCTGTTCTGTTTTTGTTTTTGTGGGAAAATCCTTTCATGCTTTCTACTAGCAAATGTCTTTATTAATTTCAGCATACATTTACAGTATGTGAGCAATGATTAATAGAAAAGCATTCATCCAGACCAGAAACGATGGCCTTTCCAGCATCGATATGACCGCTCTTGAAATCTCTGACGTTTATTGCAGGATTTTGTGCTGCCCTAAGCAGCCTTTGTACTCTGTTGACTGCAAATCATCTAGAGGTTGGCAAAGTTTACTGCAGGGGAAAAGGGCCCTTTTCAAAGCCTCCTTTTGTCTTTTCCTTTCTTTCTCCTCCACGCCCAGCCAACGCTCTCTGCTCCCTCTCCTGCCTTTCTTTCTCTTCCAAACAAATGACAAAAAATGGCAGCTTCAGGTCAGGTCATGTAAAACGAGCAGACATCAGTTTCTTCTTTGTCTTGAGGGAGAATACCACAGGTTGAGGGTACGGCTGCATTTATGAGATAATGACCCTTTCATTGGCCTGAGGGTGCTGCTGTTGAACCACAGCAAGAATCTGAGGGCTAAGATCCACTGAGAAAACTGAGGAAATTTCTCTGGCTCACGAGGCTTACTGGAAACCTCAGAGAAAATAGAAATAGACATAAACGAGTCGCTTGTTGACATACAGCTCAGTAAAGGGTGTCTGATCCTGTTTCTGAAGAGTTTAGCTCCAACACACATGCCTGGATGATCCTTGATAAGCTGCTTCAGATGTGTTTAATTGGTGCTGGCCTTCAGAAAGCAGGATTGGACAGTCCTAAGAAAGAGTATAGAGCTATGGCTGATGTGCTTATCAGATCACTTGGTCATGGAAGAATGTAACTTAAAATGTTTGTTTACCAATTATGCCAAAATCTAGAGAACAGTGTTTTTTTTAACCAAGAAGGCCATGAAATGGCTTGAAATTATTTAAAATAGGCCCAAAATAAGCACAAAAATTAAGAAACTTTTTTAATTAGCCACAGACACTTTAATTGTAATGTAAATTACGACCTTTGTTGAAGTTGTTGATCCCCACTGACTGTCTTAGTAGGGAAAGAAATATTATAGAAGTCAAAGGATACCATCAACTGATTACCAGTATTCTTCAAAATATTGTGATCCTGGCGCTAGAGAGCACGACAGACAACGGATGTAGTGAACAAAAAAACCCCAGAGGGCGGCTTTATTTGAATAACAAAAAGAAGGTAAAGTCCCAATACGGTGCAGTTTGTGGTGGTGGTGCTCTCAGTGACGGTGCTTCCTCTTCTCCTTTTCAGCCTTTTTCCAGGTGCCAGTGAGTGGTGCTCCAAGGTGTAGAGTGAAACCCGAGCGTCTCGTTCACGGCGTCTCTTCTGGAGGGAAACAGAAAGAAGGTAAGTCAACGGCATATGTAATATGGAGTCGTTGCTCACCACTTCCGTGTTGGAGTGTCTCTTTTATAGCGGTCTCGCCGTGAACGATTGGCCTGGGCAGATTGATTCCATATGGTGCTCCTTTGTTGCCAGGGTGATGCTGATTGGTGCCCAAGAAGGGGGTGGGTGGGAAGTGACCCCTAACAGACCTGTGTAAGCCGACCCAAGCCGTGAGAGACCATCCGCATTATAGCATTGTTGGATCCAGCTCTGTGTCGCACGTCAAAGTGGAAGTCCTGGAGCGTCAGGAACCATCTGGTTAACCGGGCATTGGTGTCCTTGGCCCGGGCCATCCACTGGAGCGGGGCGTGATCTGTGAAAAGAATGAATTTTCTGCCAAGTAAGTAGGACCTGAGCTCCAGGACTGCCCACTTGACGGCGAGGGCCTCATTTTCCACGGCGGCATAGTTTTTCTCTGCTGGGGTCAGCTTATGGCTGATGTACACGACTGGATGCTCCTCTCCCTGATGTTCCTGAGAGAGCACTGCTCTGAGTCCCGAATCGGAGGCATCGGTCTGCACCAGGAAAGGGCCAGTTGAGGTCTGGGGCATGGAGAACTGCTTCGGCCACCAGTGCTTCCTTCAGGGCCTGGAACGCCCTCTCTGCCTGGTCCGTCCATTTAACTTGTTCAGGAAGCCCCTTCCTGGTCAGGTCTTGACCAACCACCGTCCGATGATGAAGCCCAGGTACTTTACCTCCGACTGGGCGAGATGGCATTTGCAGGGGGTTGGCGTTGCCGCCTGAGTTCAGACAGGACCCTCTTAAGTCGTTCCAGGGGGTCTTCCCATGCCTCCGAGTGGATCACCACGTTGTTGATGTACGCTGATGGGGCCGTCAAATTGTGACACTTCATTCAGCCGCCTGTAGTCATTGGAGAATCGGAGGGTCCCGTCTGGCTTTGGGACCAGGACTATCGGGCTGGACCAGGGACTCCGATACGGTTCAGTCACCCCCAGCTTGAGCATTTGTTGAATCTCCTCCTTCACAGCATGCCGACGGGCCTCAGGGATTTGGTAGGGGCGCTGCCAGACGATAACTCCTGGTTGGGTAACAATGTCGTGCTGGTACTGACTGACCAGGTGCCTCAGCTCTGCTTTCTGGGCAGCCGAGAGGTGTGGATCCATATCAACAACCGCGGGCTGGGGAAGAGCCTGGTCCCGGACCCCAACCCATCGCTTCAGGAGGTTGATTATAGTAAATTTGTGTGGCTCTTCTTCTTCCCGGCTGCCGTACATGGTAATTCACAGATTATTCGTTCTTATTCATTCTTCTACCATGTACGGGCCTTGCCACTGAGCGAGGAACTTATAGGCGGCGTTGGGGACCAGTACCACCACTCGATCTCCCGGATGGAACTCTGTGCTGGGCTTGAACCAGGTGCTCCCGGACTAATGGCATGACCTTGTCAATGTTCCCTCGCATCTCTTTGACATGTTCAATGACGGTCCGATGGGGAGCCGGCTGCTGTTCCCAGGCTTTGCGGGCGACATCTAGGAGGCCCCGGGGCTGGTGTCCGAGTAGCAGTTCAAAAGGCGTGAATCCCACTTCCCTGATTCCGAAGAAGACATAGGGCAAGAGCTGGTCCCAATCTTTCTTGTCTTCGGATGCCTCACGCCGGAGCATTTGCTTGAGAGTCTTATTGAACCTTTCCACTAAACCACCTGTTTGTGGGTGGTACACTGAGGTTTTGAGTTGTTTTGGGGTCCTCCTTATGGACAGCACAGCCCGCCATCCACTTCTTCATGGCCGGTGTTGGGGGATCCATGGGCATCGGCTCATCCCGGGGGCTCATGGACCTCTCTCCCCTGCATCCCGGTGATAGGCTGTATCAGCGAGCTCTATCGCCTCCACCTGCTCACTGACGGTCCGTGGTCCTCTCAGCCGATCATTGTTGTGAATGGCTGTTAAAGGAAGTGAAAAATAGGCTCGCTGAGCCTCTCCAGACAGGAGTGGAGCCAGCGTCGCTGCCCAGGTATCTCGGGGCCAGCCTTCCGTCGTCGCTGTAGCCTCGAACATACGGAGGTATGTCTTGATGTCAACATCTCTGGTGAGTATTGCTGGTATTGGGAACGGCACACCAGGCCATGACTGGGGAGCAGGATTCTCAGGACTACTGGACAGCTCTCCTGGCTGTACCTCGGGAACTGGATTCTAAGGGTAAGGGATCAGGAGTCCTGGCCGTGATTGGCAGACTGAATTCTCAGGGTTAAGAAATGGCACTCCTGGCCGTGACGGGCAGACTGGATTCTCAGGGTTAGGTAATGGCACTCCTGGCCATGACAGGCAGACTGGATTTTCAGTGTTAGGGAATGGCGCTCTTGGCCGTGATGTGCATACTGGATTCTCAGGGTTAGGGAATGGCATATCTGGCCGTGATTCGAGAACAGGACTCCTGGCCATAGTTGAACTGACAGATTGGATTCTCAGAGATAGGGATGTGCTTACATGTGGCTGGTACTGCACGATACTCGGAAGGTGTACCTCTGGTGGGTGCTCTTGCAGTGAGGGCATCGGCTCGGAGCCTCCTGTGTACCAATCAGTCAGAGCTGCATCACCTCTTGTCAGATCAGCCAGAGCCATGTCATGTCTGCTCTGATCTGTCAAAGTCACTGAATGTCTCCTCTCTTTATCCAGAGCTGCTGCACAAGATGGCTGCCAACCCAGAGTCACTGCACAAGATGACCACCACCCTGGAGTCACTGCACAAGATGGCAGCCAACCCTCAGATGCTGCACAAGATGGCCACCAACCTACAGCCATGGCACATGACAGTTGCACCACCAAAGCCTCCAGCCAATGCAGATGTTAAGCCACAGTCTTCAACCACCATGGATGCCACGCCAGTGTAAAACCAGGGCTTTTCCAAGGTGCATGAGACTGGTATCCAGTTTGCCGGACCCTGCTTTGAGGTCAGTGAGGGCAGCCAGTGTCCCCAGAGCACAGCCCATTACGGAGACAGCCCCTTTCTCCATTGCGCTCTCAGTCACGGCAGTTGCCATTTTGAGTGTGTGGACCGTGTACTGTGCCCCTGAGACCTAGTCTGTCCTCGAATCTGGTCCTGAGACCTCATCCAACCTGATCTCACAGAAATAACCATGGACTCTTAATGCATAATTCCGTGTTAGTGTCACGTAATCATTGAACATTCCGTGATACAACCACGGAAAAGATTACAATGTAAGTTAGCGAATTCATTTTGATATATATATACCTTTATCCTAAACCAACCCACTTCTAAACAATTGGGTGCACCCACTAATTAATTATTGTGACGGGAAACCCCTTTAGGAGATCAGCGTTGCCCTGGCAATGCATCAGAAACACCTGGTCCTCGTCACCATGGGCCAATCAGTCATGGCTAAACCCAGGATAAAAGGAGAAGGAAAACACGAATGGGGGAGACCCATCTCCATACTGCTGGATGCTTTATCTCAACCCTTGTCTCTCTTTCACCCACAGAGCTTACGGCTTGACTGCTTGGCCCTGCCACTCCATTACCACAAGGAAGTACTGCCTCAAGGATCACCACTCACTGGAAGGAGAAGAGGAGAACACGTCGCACTCACCTGGGATCTCACCGCACTGCCATTGTCACCGAAGTCTTTCTCTTTGTAAATAAATTTCACTGTCTTTCACTGTTTGTCACACTATACATTACACAATAAATCACTCTCACAATCAATCAGACTAAATTACCACAGTAAGTGATAATAAACAGATAACTGGAGTATACAAAATCATGTATAATAATAACGATTTACCTTGTCCATTCTCGTGTTTTCACAGGTACACGAAATCAAAATGGCGTCAGCAAACCGCAGTCACACACTACATATGCAGAATATGCATCACACTGCAAATGAACAATCACTCTATATAACGCCACAGTTTGACACAATATACTCTTATATGTGTAAACCAAATAAAACTATTATATATGATCTATTGTCATTCATTTTTAACATCGTATCAGTATTACAACTCACCAACTCCGCACGCAAGTTTTGTGGTGCAGGAGTAACTCACACGCTGAATCACCCAATCTCTTGTGCTTAAAAACTGTTTTGCTTAGTTCATTGGAATCTTGCAAGAAATAAAGATATTTTCCTGTTTTTGTAACACTCTCATCTGATCAGGTTTCTCTGTGGCATTGGATCAATCTAGCTTGAACAACACTAGCCCGCAGGCCAGTGGGCGGAGCCAACAGCCAAATGCTCAGATTGGCTGCTTTTAATTTCTTAGTTCAATTGAAAACACTTATGGGATACTTGGGATATTTTTTCCCAACCTATATAGATTTCCATTCATTTGAATGGTCATTATATTGTTTTCCTGTGTGTTTCCTTCAATCCCTCACCCCTCCATCAGCCTGCTTCACCTGGCTCTTTGTTCCCTTTTCAATGGCTGGCTTATTGAGCCAAGTTTTTTATTGACAAGCTGTGCTTTTGTGTGATTGTTAGATACTATCTCCACTTGCTTGAAGACCCACTAATGTGCTTGTGAGAGTAGTCTGATAATAAGCAGAATATAAACATTTGAGTGTTGTCACAAACTGTTGTCAAAAACTGACTCCATGAAAAGTACCGCATTGTACCGGTTTTTGAATCTTCTGTTGCAGCATTTCTGAATCACTGTCAATGACAACACTGAAGCGTCCCAAGATTTTTCTGTTAGTCCTGCTGTAAAGATAACAAAGCTGTGATTTACATAAATGCAATATTGTTCTGCTTATTATAGAGCTGTTACAATTCCTTTATACATACAAGACCCAGCAAAAACAAATATTTCTTCATCAGTTTCTCACCCCACTAACCCTAAATTTTATTTGCAAATTAAAATTAAAATGGCAACATTTCACAAAAAAGTTAAGTATTTTGTATCACAGGATTACCATTGATAAAACTGCTAAGCTTAACTACAGTTATTAGGGGTGTCAAAACTAATTGTTTCTACGATGCATCGCGATGCAGACGAGGACGATTCAGCAGCGCATATTTTTTCGGAGCCCATGTTAATATATGACAGCTTTCACACAGCACGCATTCGCCGCCGAGTCTATTTTTTCTGGGCCGCTTATATGCTGAATTCAAGTGACAGTGCTTTTGATCTAAACTGATGATCTAAAAGATGTTGTGATCTTGTGACAGATAATGCGTCAAAGATGATCGCTGCAGCTCAATTTGGAACATTCCCTCACGTAAAATGCTTTGTGCATACAGTGAATCTGGTTTTGCCAGATTTCGCGCTTAAAGTGGCCTCTCCCGGGTTTTCACCAAAATCCACCAAATATCAACATTCCTCAGTCAGGCTCCATCGCAGCACCACAGCCACTGTCTAAAAGTCAAACAGCAATGTCTTGGCTTGAGAAATCTGATAACTGAAGCTGATAACTTATGTCAGAAGAGAGCAATCCGACAGTGTCTCCCATTGCTCCTCTAAATGCTACTTTGGTTTATAAATTATAATTTCATGTTTATACATTTGTTCAAGAAGTGTGTTTTCATTGAGAAGGTAAAATTTAAGTTTTTGTTGATAAATCTTACTGATTGTGTTTATGAAAAAAATTATATGTAAATTGAAACTGAAAATTACATCGTCAATGCATTGTGATGCATCGAGATATTGTATTGAACCAAATCGATGACATGATAACCATAATCGAACCAAACTGTGAGACCAGTGTAGGTTCACACCCCTAACAGTTATACATAATTTCCATGACAGAATTCAAGATTGTTTCAAAACTATTGTTTCAAATGAAGCAGCAAGCAAAGCGGCAGTTCTTTCTGGTGCACTCAGAGTTCACTCACCTGTTTTCATTCACTCCTTCAAGTGAAATAAATGAGTGGACTAATGTAGGGAACAGTAAATGAGGGTATTGGGGAAGATTTTTGATACAGCCCAAGTCAGCGAGCAAGTGAAGAAAATACCTGATTTTAGCGATGACTCGTCTGAATGCCTCTGATTGGTCACTGCATTCAGCATTGTGTGTGATTGGTTATAATGCGCATTGCTGTTAAATTTAGAAAATATTAATATTTGCTTCTTTTTCTTTTTGTCTTTTGGAAGCGGCATTCAAAACCCACTTGGCCAATTTGCACATGCCCCCTCACTCTCAATGGGCATGACGCCTCTGCGCCCATCTGTGCTGTTTTGGAATTATACAATATGATATGATATTTACTTTTTTAAGGTAAGTGGTTGCAAATAATTTATTTCAGCTACATTTAAATTAAAAAAAAAAGTTAAAGTTAAAGTTAAACTATCTAAAATAAATAAATTGCAACCACTCACCTTCTAATGTTCTACATTAATACTTCCTGTTCACATTTGTCATGATTAGACAATGGAGAGATCAAATCTTATTGTTCATCATCAAGTTTCAAAATGGTAAAAGCATTCACATTTCCTTGACAGTGACTTGTGGATGTGCATGTCCTTGTGCAGATAAAAGAGGGGTGTGGAGGGATGTATTAATGAGAAAAGGATGTGTGCTACATCCAGCAGCGGGACGTCCCTTCACACACTTCCTGATCAGGAGCACAGCCCTCTCCACTTGGCAGACACTTTGGAAGCGTTTTTGTGAAGCGCATCCAAAAAAACCCCAGTGGTGCTGGCACTGACATTTAAAAAATTGCTTAGAGAGGGAATATCAAAGTCATTTCTGAAAAACAAGCCTGCTCAGTTCTCATGTTCCATTTTGTATTTGAAAGACTGTATCAGATAGATCAGCACTGATTATGTGCAACATTTGTATAAAATATATAGAAATTTAATTTTGAAGTTCTTCCGAGTGGTGTATCACTTGTGCCTAATTGTGTTAAATGTGCACTTATAGGAGACTTAAATGTGTATTTAAAAATAGTTTTCACAGGTAATATAAAATAAAAAAGAAAAACCACTTGCATTAATGCACTTTCATAAATGTAATTATGATGATCTATTAATATTTGACATGCTTTTAAGAAGTACACATTTGTTTTGATATGCTGACATGTAAAACACTGAATAGGCCTATAACTTTAACTGTATTGTGTTTTGATGTTATATTTAAGCAATGTTATATTTATTTTAAATATACTAAATTGCAACTTGTCAATGTAAATTACATAAAAATATTAAAATAACAATAAATTCATAATTTATGATAAATTAAGCAATTATAATATTGTCACGCCCAGCTGGAGCTGCTAGTGAAAGACTGCTGTTGGCACTCCAGCTTTCTATGAACACTCTATGTTTCATGTCTGTTTCTCCTGGACTCCATTTCCCAGTATGCCCCTCTCTCTCTCAGCTGTTACTTGTTAGGTTAATC
>JAUYWG010000044.1:917320-951675 GCA_034779775.1 Enteromius afrohamiltoni
ATTCAGCCGATCGCCGGGTCTGGTGGTCCCAAAATTAGCATAGCTTAGCATAAATCATTGAATCCGATTAGACCATTTTTCAAAACTTGACTCTTCTGTAGTTGCATCAAGACTGGCAGAAAATGCAAAGTTGTGATTTTCTAGGCTGATATGACTAGGAACTATACTCTCATTCCGGCGTAATTACTCTGATGTTGGAAAATGAGCCTATTTCCAAAAAAGGTGGAGTGTTCCTTTAAGAATACCCTTAAAATGTATTATAAATACAGGTTTCATAGAAAGTGTTATTTCATTGTGTCAGTTTTATAGACAGCTATTTAGATTTCTTTAAGAAAATTTGGCAAGTAGTTTCAAAAGGTTTGCTCAAATGCAGATTTACCATGCAAAACTAAAGCAGCAATAATACAGGTTTTCCTTTGTCACTAAATGCATACCAGTAAGAACCATTTCACAATGTTGCTTTATTTACAAACATACTCAATTATTGATATATGCAATCATCAGCACATTACCCAGACCTATGTCCCTTAGAACTGTTTGGGAGCAACATATTATGCATATTCACACCTTGTATGGTTTCTGTCCATATGAAAAGGCTTCCCACATCAGGACACCAAAGCTCCACACGTCGCTCTTGGACGAGAACTTCAGGTAGTTCATGCACTCTGGAGCGTACCACTTCAGCGGCCATTTACCATGACCTTTTGCCTAAAGGAGCAGTAAACAAAGATCGGTCAGCGCTACTGTAATGGAGGAGACGGGGACGTGCGGCTCCATTTGTGAGCTTTAATTTAGGGTTGTGGTACAACAGGCAGGGTCAGAACACAGCAGACAGGTGTGGTGGTGGCAAGACATAAGAATGATCCAGAAGGGAATCAAAGGTTGGGCGATCAGCAAACAACAATATCAAAAGAGCAAAGACAAAGAGAATAATCCAAAAACCAGGCAGAGATCGGTACACAGGAACAATACACAGAAAACACAACTAGGAAGAACACAGGGAAAATGCTTTGTACAAGAAAACCTTACTACTTGGCAGTTTGACTAATGAACACGAACAACTTTTAAAGGGTTAACAAGGGGGCGGAGCTGATGGATCGCTATGGGAACTAGCACTCAGATACAATGCAGAAACACAGACAGGGGTGACACACATAACAGTCCAGGGTGGAGTGACCTCTGGTGGAACTCGAGGGTGATAGTGACAGCTCTGTCTGCTTAAACCCCCGTTCTACATTACTAACATGAAGCTTTTGTAATTCGGTTATGTACTATAGCTCTAAAAGGCCTTTCATTCTTACCTTTATGTGAAACTTGTATGTGATTAGTAACTGGTGACTATACCTTGTAATAGTTCTCTTCTTCTGCCAGGGCTTTGGAGAGTCCAAAGTCGCTGATCTTGGCATAGTGTTGGGTGACTAAAAGCACGTTTCTGGCTGCAAGATCTCTGTGAACAAAGTTATGCTCTTCCAGATATTTCATTCCCATAGAGACCTGATGAACCAGCTCTGTGATGTTCTTCATAGAGATGTGTCTGAAAGTACACAAAGTAAAAAGCTATTAACAATTAACAACACTACAATTGTTTATGATCATGAAAGCTTCTCACATGGTCCAAAACCAATACCAATTATTTATACAATTAATATACATTAACTTCACAAATATGTTAGGTGTATTGCATGCAAAGTTTTTACACACTAAAAACCATGTTTTGTTTCCATAAAGAGCCATTCAGTCAAAGAACCATCTATTTCTTATATGTTTAGAACCTGAAGAACCTTCTTTCGCCACAAAGAGCCTTTTGTGAAATAAAAGGTTATTCAGGTTATAGGTTCTGTACTGTATGAAACCATTTAGAGAAAAAAAGCCTATGTCATCGTGATGCACATTAAGAGTGTGGTGTCATTTCTGCAAGAATTTTGCCAATTCGCATTACTAGCACAAGCAGGGAACTTCTGATCCTGTGTATTTTCATTTAAAATAATTTATATTGTTCATGAAATTTCACAGAATTACATTAACAAAGATGTAACACAGTAGATTAGGGAAAACTTATTAGCATGCACGTTACTAGAATTTTGGCTGTTTATAAATCAAATGGTAATGGCTTATTCTGCATATCCATATTTTAATCCCACCCACCAAATTAAGCCAACCTACCTTCCTTATTATCAATAAGCATCAAATTATGAGTTTATTTAGGGAAAATATGCGAATATGTGAGCTAAAGTTTTACCACATAGAATTATAATAATGATGTCAAATTGATAATTGTTAGTTTATGTTGACTAATGCATTTACTAATGTCGTCAAATAAAAAACTGGTTGTTTTATGAAAGAGTTAAGCAGCTTAACGTTAATAAATTTTGTGAATGTAGATATTGCACAAGTTTTTCTAGCATAGCGTACTTGCTCCTTTGGAGAAACTTGTGCAGGGGCCCCAGCTCGGCGAGCTCCATGACCAGCATGAGGTTCTCAGCTTCACAGATGCCGATCATGCGAACAATATATGGGTTATCCAGCTGCTGCATAACGCTCGCTTCCCGCAGCATCTCGTCTTTCACTGCCGTGTTATTATCATCGTTCTTCAGGATCTTAACAGCAACAACTTTCTGTGTCCTAAATCAAACATAAAGAAGATCCGTTCTGAAAGCTGAACATTTCAGCATATTTATGAGCTGAGCGCACACAAACTGCAATGCATGAGGAAGCTGACCAAACCACTGAGCAACCACTTCACATTTCCCATCATGCTGTACTTTGTGGCAAGAAACCGACAACAAAAAACATGCAATGCTGATTTGTTTGTTGTTTGGTAGCACTTTATTTCAGGGTCTCTTAACTAGTTTAAGAGCTTAATTAGCGCATTAGCATGCCTATGACTAGAATATTAGCCATTTATTACTACTAATTAAGTACATATTAAGGCCTTATTCTACATCCCTATAAACTTAAGAACTACTTTACTAACTAAGTTGTAGTTAATATTGAAAAAGTGTTTATTTGTTTTAACAATTTCAGGCTTTTAGAACTCTTGATTTCTAGTGATTATCGTCGTCTTGACTACAGAGACGTCTCTACATTTGATAAATAAATAGTTTAATTCTCACCATTATACATTACCATCACGCTGTTCTCCTATTTGATAATGTTCAGTGTTTTCTACAATCTGTATTGTTTAATGCATAAAGATTCGATTGACTGACACTGAATTCTGACTACTTTGGGAAGCATCTACATATTTGAAGTGCCCTTGTTATGGATTTTTAGAAAATGAGCTTTCTTGCAGTGTTTTTTGTTTGGAGCAGTTAAAATATCGGTTTGCTGTGTAATACTGTACACAAAACTGCACTGAGCTCACAAAGCTACTTTATCAGGTACTACAGGCATGATGAAATGAAAATATGACAAATTGGTTATCACTGCAAATTCGCATCACACGAAGGAGGAGTCTGGAAACATGAATCTTTGAGTGAAACATCTGCGAGTCCATCAGCAAGTAAGTAAAAAAAATATGCAATGAAATTGTATTTTGTCCTTTGGTCAACCTTTTATTGGGGACTCCCAAAACCAAAATATGAAACATTCATTACCCATAATAGGGACACTTTAAAATAACCAAAATTCCAATAACCAAAAAATGTAAACTTAGTAGACTAACTTTTTCATCTGGTAGACTCCTCTAAGGACAGTGCCGAAGTTGCCTGAGCCCAGCTCTCCATCTTCCAGGGTCAGGTCGCTTCTCTTCACTGTTGTTGTGCGCAGCTCTTCAGGATCCGCATATGGACTCTCATACACCTGTGTATCCATTGGCATAGCCTCTGTCAAAACAACAGTGTGAAAGTTAAGCCAGAAGTGAAATATTTTAGACTTAAAGGTCATGGTGGTGTGTTGAAGCAAGTCAACTAACCTGCGATATTAGGCTTAGGAAGTTCACCTCTGATATTTGGTCTGAAGTTATATGGATTTTCACTATGAACCTACAAGCACACAACACAATTACAAATGTGCAAATACACAGATTCACATAGAAAAAGCTGATAGGACACAGGCACATTATCTGAAATGCCTGCATGCGTCAATGTGACAGAAGGGACAGGGTCAAACCAAACTTTCCTGTGTTCTTCATGGCACCTTAAATCAGATTTGAATGCGTAATTACATTTATTGAGATGTTTCAATGGTTAAAGATTGGCCATTAAATATCAGTGTCCATGAAGAAGAGGAGAAACCTCTTCCAAAAGATCAAAAGCCAACACACAAATAAAAAAGGAGATCTTTTGCAGATAGGATTGATAATTATGTCATTTGTATCATTAAAAGAGATTGAGAAGGAGAACGAGAGTATGGAGGAATGGTTGGGGTAATGGCACCTGTTAGAAGCTGAAAAAGTCAAAGTCAACACAAATGATTGCCATCTCTTCAAAAAAAAAAAAAAAAAAAAAAGCAGACAGGCTGATTTGGTGACTGACTGAAACATATGGCACAGGCAGCAACTTTTTACTTTTAAATAGCCATTCTTATACAAAGCGCACAGAAGACCATGATACCTCTGTTTTGTGCCTTAAGTACTATGATGCCTTATTATAAATATCAGATGTATAGTTCTGGATCTATTTTCTCATTGGATAAATGCAGTAGCTCTTGTAAATCTACCATCCACCTTATTTTTTAATGCATAAGTAAGCTACATACCTGAGTGTTCATAATTAAGATTAAAATAAAATGCCCAGATGTACCAATTTGCAATATTATGGAGTAAAACAATAAAAAAAAAAAAAAAAAAAAAAACCTGCAACTAAAAATAGTTGAAAGGGAATGACACCAGAAGCCAGGGACATTCAATTTATAAATGTCTGTGCCTGCTCTCTCTATAAAATAAGGTGGATAGGGATGTGCCACATGTCTTTGCTGCTTAATAAATATAAACAGCTGTTTAAAAAAGTCTTTACTTTGACGTTTGATCAGTTAAATGCATTCTTGCTGAAAAGTCACATTTTGAATAGTAGAGTATCTAAAAGTCGCTTCATTTAAAACTAGGTAAATATGCAGACTATTCCAGTCTTAGTGTGTGTTAACTGTGTTGTAAGGCTAAAAGAAATCCAAAAATTATATTAATGCAATGATTATTGTAACCAACATTACCAATGTATTTTAGCAAAAAAAAAAAAAAAAACATTTATAGTTCCCTGTCGACACTTCACTCGTCACTGCGTCTGCTAAGACGGTATGGGAAAAACTCCTTTTTCCCTCTAACTGAAGCCTATTTAACATGCAGTTGAAACTGCACAGCCATTGGTTGTGGTTAATTTTTTAAACCAATCGGTTTAAAAATTTCTGCCTGTTCTTACAAAGGAATCAACGCCCCCCGTGAATCGAGTGACTTTATTCCCCTCGGCGGATAAAAGCTATAAATAAGTACAGAGCGGGGTAAGTCTCCCCACGGCCGGACTTCCACAAACTACTCTACTCCATTTCTGTCTTCTGCCTCGCAAGTTCCGGGCATGATACCATTACACAATATAGCTGTAATAAAGGGGTCCGTAGAGAGCGCCCTTGCAGCGCGCTGTTTTAGCACAGGAAAAAAGAAGAAAAAAATCTGCTTCGCAGTCTAGCTGTGCACACTCGCAGACTCTCTCACGCTCTCATGTTCTTCTCTCCCAGATGAGAGCTGCATTTGCGGTTGAGATTGAGTATGTATGAAGATTAATCGGTGTGAAGATTAACGATCCTAATAAGTCATCTGAATGGGACGCCATCACAGACAGCTTGCGGCCCCTCCCCCCTCCTTCTGTCTGTGTCAGTGCTTTGATCTGCCTCATGTTTCACTGACTCACGCCGCCTCAGCTCCAGCAGCCAATGCAGAGCTACTAGAAGTTGCTCTAGGTCTCATTCCTGAAGAGGCAGGGACCCTGGCCCAAGACCTGCCGCCTACAGTGCTGTCCTCTAAACACAAAGACAGTGGGATAAGTCTAGCCACGGCCTGAACACCCTGTAAGCTGCTCCATTTCTGTCCTCTACCTCGCACTGCTCCAGGTATGACACACAATATAATAGCTTCAAACACTGGGTCCGTAAAAGCGCACATGCAGCGCGCCTTGATAGTGCACACACAAACTCACAAGAGCAGTTCCTCTCAAAAACATACACATGAGTGATATGCCCCTAAACAGCGACAAAGTGCTCGATATAATAAACCCTTCCCTTCAGCAGAAGGCCCTGCAAGCCCTTCCCGGGGTTTCAAATAGGGTTATGGGGATAATAAAGAGATGGTTACACCCTTCAGTTTGCAGGGTGGCTGTCGCCATTCAGTGGTGTCGTCACCACTTCAATTATAAGCTGCACCACTCATGTGCTGTGGACCGAAGTGAAAGCACTGCTCTTACAGGGACGCGACACCTTTTGTCCCCCATCAGAAAGAGAAAAAGGGGCCCAGCACAACCTGCGCTCGATAAGGACAACACACATCTCCGCCAAACTGAACCAGGGCGCAGACATGCTGTCAGCGGCCCAGCTCATTTTACATAGGAAATGGACACGCTGGCCCAGAACTGGCCCAGCCTCCTCCTCTATATGCTTTTCCCCCGATCGTGCTGTCGGGGCAGAAGGTCACAGAGTCCTCCTGGTCGCCCCCCTCCGGCGGAACTAGCCATGGATTGCGGACCTGCAAACAATGCTGACGGCAGCCCTGCGGCCCATTCCCCTGAGACGAGACCTTCTCTCTCAGGCAGAGGGCTCAATCTGGCACCCACAGCCAGTCTGTGGGCCCTACATGTTTGGCAGCTCGACAGGAACCTATCTGCCTCCCCGAGTGCGTACTAGACACCAGTCAGTTTCTTAAGGTGAATGCCAACCTTGACTCTAGGGGTCAGACCCCGAAAAACCAAGTCAGGAAACTTGGTGTGATTCTGGTTTGTTAAAAAAAATAACCACTGCAAAACCAATGGCTGTGCAGTTTCACTGCGTGTTAAATAGGCTTCAGTTAGGAGGACAAATTAGTTTTTTTCCATAGCTTCTTAGCAGATACAGTACTCGCGTCTCAGGGAACCTGGGTTACGGAAGTAACCTATTTTTTTTTGCTGAAGAATAATAGTTTTTCAAATCCTTGTTGGATAAACATCTTAAACCAATCTGAGCTTGACTAGTTTAGTTCCTAAACTAGTCTCCCAATTTAGTTCATAAAAGAAAGACCAGCTTAGACCAACAAGACATGTGAATGCTATAGTATATAGAACCATTTCTTACATATTTTACAAGGTGGCTATTTTGTACAAATTCATACGACCTCACTCGATTTGTCTAAACCCCAGTGACAGGTAGGTTTAGTGACAGGTTGAGGGCAGGTCAGTAAAATATGGCCAATTTAGCAAAAATTGTATGAATTTGTAAGACTGAGGTCGTATTAATTTGTATGAATTAGCCACCTCATAAAATAAGTACGAATTGCTGCAAGATCGGGGTGTATTTATATAATAGTATAAAAAAAAAAACTAAACGCAAATGTGCCATGAATTACATCCTTTATTCACCTTATTTTGCAAGGTAGAAGTATTCTATTTTCTTTAAATGTGTGAGATTTCCAATTCATTAGCCACTACTTTAAAAAATTTAGAATAATACCAAATTGCAGTAAACTGTAAATGGTAAATTTGAACTACACACAAATACACACTAAATTTTACAAAAAACATGACAGCAAATGCAAGTTTGCAGTTCCACGGAAGGAGCTGTTTTTGCAGAACTAAAATAACTGGAAACGAATGACACTGGAAGCCTCGCACATTAAAAATAGTCATGCCCACACTTACCTTAAAAATAAGGTGGAAAGGCAATCAAGGTGGGTAAACAAAAAATGCAATAGTATATACGATCATTTCTTACATATTTTACAAGGTGGCTATTTCGTACAAATTCGTACGGCCTCACTGATGATTTTGTACGATTTGTCTAAACCCCAGTGATGGGTAGGTTTAGGGGCAGGGTTAGGTGTAGGTAATTCGTACAAATTCATACGAATTGGCAACTCGTAAAATATGTACAAAAAATGTGCAACCATTCTTTTTATTTAAGTGAGTGTAAATCAGAACTTGATTATATCTGTATATGAAAAATTATTGCTGGAGACTGGATGTGATGTACAGGGTAGTGAATGGAAGAAGAGATCAGAGAGGGGGTCAGGCGTCCCACAGGCGAAGTTAGAAGCAAAAACCACACGCAAGCAAGGCGGGGGTCCTACCACTGTCAGTGGGGGATAGGGAGGAAGAGAGGGGTGTGTTAGTGCACCTTTTTATGGCCAGGTTTGGGGAAGGAGTATGATTTGATTCTGGAGAGAATCCCACCTGTGGCACCTAGCTAGAAACCACAATTTTAAAGAGCATTAGGTTATATCTTACACTATTTGATGCTAATGTTTCATGCTATACATCCATGACCCACTCTTCACTTATTAGCTCAGCAAACTCACAAATTCAATGTACATTCAGCAACATTTACATGACAGCATTTGCAGTGGCCCTTGTGTTAAATGGATTTATACAGTCAAGGTCAGTGGTTCTCAGCAGGCTTTACTTCTGGACAGATTTAAAGCGTTAGTTCACCCAAAAATTAAAATTAGCCTGTCTTTTACTTACCTTCGAAGCAACATTGGTGTATGTGACTTTCTTCTTTCAGACAAATCTGATACTCACTTGTATGATTTGTGTAAACCAGTTTAGAGGCGAGGTCAGGTGTAGGTCATTCATACAAATTCACACAAATTGGCAACTCGCAAAATAAGTATAATTTGCAGAAAGATCAGGCTGTATATACATAACAGTATTCCAAAAAACATTTAACTCAAGCACATGCCCTGAATTACATCCTTCATCCACCTTATTTCGCAAGGCAGAAGTGAGCTATTTGCTTTAAATGTGCGAGATTTCTAATTCAATAGCCACTATTTTAAAACATCTAGAATAATACCAAACTACAGTAAACTGTAAATGGTAAATTTGGACTACAAACAAATGTTGGCTAATACATTTTCACAAAAAATATGACGACAAATGCAAGTTTGGAATACCAAGAAAGGAGCTGCTTTTGCAGAACTAAAATAACTGGAAATGAATTAAACTGGAAACCTCGCACATTAAAAAAAGTCATGCCCTCACTTATGTTAAAAATAAGGTGGAGAGGCAATCAAGTTGAGTCAACAAAGAAATGTGCAACTGTTCTTTTCATTCAAATAACCGTAAATCAAAACTGGAGACTGGATGTGATGTACAGGGTAGTGAATGGAAGAAGAGATCAGAGAGGGGGTCAGGCGTCCCACAGGCGAAGTTAGAAGCAAAAACCACACGCAAGCAAGGCGTCAATGGGGGATAGGGAGGGAAGAGAGGGGTGTGTTAGTGCACCTTTTTATGGCCAGGTTTGGGGAAGGTGTATGATTTGATTCTGGAGAGAATTCCACCTGTGGCACCTAGCTAGAAACCACAATTTTAAAGAGCATTAGGTTATTTTTATCCTACACTATTTGATGCTAATGTTTCATGCTATACATCCATTACCCACTCTTCAATTATTAGCACAGCAAACTCACAAATTCAATGTACATTCAGCAACATTTACATGACAGCATTTGCAGTGGCCCTTGTGTTAAATGGATTTGTACAGTCAAGGTCAGTGGTTCTCAGCAGGCTTTACTTCTGGACAGATTTAAACGGTTAGTTCACTTATTTGGTGTATGGGACTTCCTTTTTTTCAGACGAATCTAATCGGAGTTATATTAAAAATTGTTCTGTCATCGCAGTAGGCGAGTAGTTCTTTAACAGTCCAGAATAAAATATGTTAAATAAAGTGCGTCCAAACTTAACCAAAACGCCAACACGCCAAGTGAGAAAAGGTGCTTATTATCTTTGAAAAATGTATCTTTACCATGGATTCATTATGGGGGAGGGGACTGTGTGAGGGACTTTTTTATATTTGCACATACTTTATTTAACAAGTTTTTGACTGTTAAAGGGACCCCCCCCACCTGCAGTGATAAAGCTTAGAAGGACACTTTTTAATATAACTCTGATTGCCTACTTCTGAAAGAACTTAAATTTTTGGGTGAGCTAACCCTTTAACACTCGAGATCAAGTGGGTGACTTGCTGAAATGTGATGAAAAGTAAATGTTGAAATGTATCATATAAACTGCTTAAATCCAGTAATCTGCAAATTAGAAAATCCTTTTCTGTATTAGAATATGAAAACTTTTGGTTTCTTAATGTCTTTCATTTTAGAGGTTTCATAGGCTTGACAAGCCAATAATTCAAAGCACAAAACAAACTGTGGTGAGAATGTTTATCCCTGATGCACTTAATCATTCATAATCTGCTTCTTACTTTTCAATTTTTCTCCGACTTATTTTGTTTTCCTGCCCAGAACATGGCGATGGGAAAAAAATTCAACCAGAGGGGAAATTATTTGTCAGTGCATTTGTGGTTATTTTGCATTCCACCAATTCTTTTTGAAGCTGTCTGCAAAAGGTTTAGACGGAAAGATTCTTATGCCAAACTTTGTGTTCTTTGGGAGCATGTGACATGCAATGTTTTTTCCTGAAAAAACTAAATTTTTGAAAGCAAAATCGAAGTTGTTTGGGAAAATATGAAACGACTGCAGGCAAACACCAATTATGGAAGTTCTAAACAGCCATGCATAATTATTTTTCTCTTTCTTGTTTTCTCGTGACCACAATATTAACAAAAGTTGTTTCGTAGAATGTAAGCAAATGTAAACATCCTTGGGGGACATTTTGCCTTACTTGCAGATTTTCGGAAGAACGCAACATTCATGAAAGAACAGGAAGTTCAATTCTTCTGTTCCTTACAAGAAAATTTTTTACATTTAAACACCAGTTTCCTTGCGGAACTGTTTGCTTTCATTGCAACACATGCAAATTTTTAATGCAAAGTCAATTATTTCTTTTTGTGTAAATGCAGTGTTTCTTGAAGGAATTTTTCCTCCCATCTCATATTGTTTCCATCCCCATCTCTATAATCTATATGGTGAATTGCATTGTATTATTGCATTAAGTATTATCTTTCTCTAACGTCTCTGACATTTTTGGGTCATGACCCACCAGTTGAGAACCACTTCTTTAATTCACAACAACACCAGAAAGTTGTGAACTGTTTAAAAGTTAGTTTTCTTTAAATTGGTGTATGTTTATTTTCTGTGGATATTTTAAACAGTACAACAGTCCTGAATATGAGTGGTTTATATAGTCTGACATGTCGGTGCACTTTTATGTCTTTTCTTTAAAGCAAGCTGATATGAGAACACATTGTGACTCTACTTACGAATGATTCCTGTGCTGGTCTCGGGCAGGTTTCGGTGAGCACTCGGAGCAGGCCGTCAGGCTTGTACGTATAATGTTCTACCAGCTGTAACACACAACACAGTGCACATCAAAGCCAGATTCTGGACATCATCTTAGCACAACACAGTACTGTGGTTACGCTTCTTACACTGAGGCCCATTTCATAGAATGCTTTGCTTTTCACGAACTCAATAAACTCTCATCAGTGTCACCTAAAGCTCATCTGAAAAGAATACATACACAATATATCTTTTGTAAACATACTGCTTTATATAGGAGGATTTGTGTTATATAACTTAAAGCATGACTTCTTTAAGTCTCCAAATAGGCACACGTTTGAAAAGCCACATGGTAGTGTTGTGACGCATCACCGAAAATCAAACTTTCGACAATTTCAATATCAACATAGGCTTTGATTGCTAACTTACCTCATTCAAACCATGCACTTCTCTCCTAATCAAAGTGTGAGAGATGTTTCTGAAGGCTAGTTAATGGCCTAGCTGTAGCATTTACTTTGCTGGACCTTTGATGCAATGCACCATGCGCGCTCAACCAGGAAATCTAAATATAACATGGCGTTTGTCCTGATGGTCACCACACCAAAACAAATGTATAACACAAATGTAACAATGTTTGTGTTTGCACCTTGTATATTTATTATGTATATATAAATACACACACATACGTAATATATTTAGAAAATATTTACATGTATATATTTATATTCATATAATGGTAAAACTTTATTTTACAGTTACACCTATTAGTTGCTTATTAGCATGCATTTTACTAGAATATTAGCCATTTATTACTGCAGATTAAGCACATATTAATGCCTTATTTTACATGACCTTTTTCTACATTAAAAATCCTACCAAAGAATAATAAACAACTAAATAATAGTGCGAATTGGATCCTATGCTAAAGTGTTACAGAGAAATGAAATCATTTAGGGTGGCCCTATTATGTAGTTTTGAAAATGATCTTTCATGTGTTGTGTACAACCCAGTATCACGGCAGTTTGTGATTTAGTCACGTAATTTCACTGAATCTATTTATTCGTGCCAGGGACACGTTTATTTACTTATTTTCGTAAGACCAGCACGTTTTTAAAACAAATGCATTTCAATTAGTTGCATCTTAGTTTAAAAAACGTGCTGGACTTACGAAAATAACGAAATAAATGTGTCCCTGCCACAAATAAATACCATGTGACTAGGTAGTTGTGTAGCACAACTCTAAGTGAATGAAAATATCCTGCAATGTTTTAAATCTGAAAGTGCAAGGTGGATAGTTATTTTCTCTCAAAAGAAAGAATTGACACCGAATCATTGGGCTTCTATTGTTGGTAAAAAAAAAATGCAAATTTATTCTTGGCCACTAGGTGTCATATTTCGAATGGTAAAAGCTCACAAACCTAAACAGTCTCACAGTATTTATTCGTGGCAGGGACACGTTTATTTAGTTATTTTCGTAAGTCCAGCACGTTTTTTTAAACTAAGATGCATCCAATGGAAACTTACCTTAAAAAACCCGCTGGACTTAATCACGAAAATAAAGAAATAAATGTGTCCCTGGCACAAATAAATTGATTAAATTAAATTACGTGACTAAATCGCGAACTGCTGTGAGACTGGGTTGCACAAACACTGCTGTAAATGAAATCGACCAAATCATTGAAAGGTTTAATTAATTTAAAAAAATTATCGTTGAACGAATCGTTTGGGAGTCATTGAACAAAAGATTAAAATGTTTTTTAAGATCTTGCATACATGTTGTTTAGGACTCCTTTTTATAACCCAAAACTTCTGCAGCTCAAGACTTGACCAGGTTTTTTTCTAGAATTATTTACCTGCCAAAGTGTGTCGAACTTCTTCCCGTCAGGAATGGAGAGTTTGCCAGCCTTGTCTTTATCAATGCGATAGTGCATGACTTGGTTATTATGCAGGAGACACAAAGCATAGGACACGTTTCTGCCATTGTTTTCTCTTTGTCTAATTCTGTCAGGGGGAGAGAGAACCATACAGTAAATGCAGAAGGCAGAGAATATTTCACAGTCATTTCCAGAGGCTCTTGCAAACTGAGCTCAGATTATATTATACACACATCAACACTAGATGGAGCAGGAAGAGAAAACTGACACTTTTCAAAACAGATTCAATGGACGGTAGATATAGTGGTACAAACTAATGTTTAATCAACGTATTAATGTTAAAAACAAAAACTAAACAATATAATATAATATTGATACATTTTTAAAAAGAGCATTAGTAAAAAAAAGTATGTTTAAAGCTATTAACATGATTCTCATGATGAAAAAAACATATTTGTCTTCTTTTTCCATTGTTTCGTACACTTCATTGCATGCGTGCGTTTTAAGATGGTGGCAAGTGTTCTATTTAAAGCAAGCGCATACTGTACTGACACGCACTCCCCCACCCAACCCTGCTCTTATTTTCCGCCTCCACACAGTGTCTTCGGTCACTTCAGGAAGTCCTCTCAACAGTGTGACAGCGGAAACCACACGCTGCTCTCTGCCTCGCTTCTTTCACTTCAGAGCAGTCCAAAGCCCTGCTTGGAATCCACTGCTGAATTTAACCAGCGCCTTGTGTTTTCAGAAATCGTTTCTTCGCAATAGTTTTGGGATTAAAATTTTAAAATGATTGATCAACTTAAAATAAAGATAAATATATATTAGGTTATATAAAATCTTAATCTAGACACTAAAAATGATTAGAGTGCATGCACGTAAGTATGTTAAAATTTAACGACAACTCTAAATTACTAATTAATTGTGTAATTATAGCACAATAAATATATATTTATTTTATATCTATTTTTATATATACACCGCCATTCAAAAGACTCTATTATAAGATATATAAGACTTTATTTGTTTAAAAATACAGTAATAGCAGCACAATTGTGAAAAATTATTACAATTTCAAATAAGTGTTTTCTATGTAAATATATATATATATATATATATATATATATAAAATTAATCCTTACTCCAGTCTTCAGTGTCACATGATCCTTCAGAAATCATTCTAATATGCTAACTTGCTGCCCCAAAAATACTTTTTTTAAGTAAGTATGGTTGCAAACCATTTATTTTAGCTACATTTTCCATAAAAATGTTGAAAGTTAAGCTACTAAATTTGTTTATTGAAATGTAGCTAAAATAAATTGATTGAAAACACTAACCTTAAAGGATTTTTAGTAAATTCAGTGAATCTTTTCTTTACCGTTTTGGACACAGTTGCGCTGCTTGATATTGATTTTGAAAGTTCGAAAGAACAGCACTTATTGGAAATCTTGGTTACATTTTATTTTAAGTGTCCTTGTTACAGTGTAATTATTCAGTACTAAATGAAATGAATAAACTACAAGTACTAACTATATGGTTAGGATTTGGGTTACTTGAATTTAATTATGCATAATTAATTGTTATTATAATTGTAAATACATGTAACATACGTAACTTTGTATGATCTTTTGTAACGATGTATGTGTTTACCGTCAGTTTCAATCAACTGAACGCCTTCTTTCTGAATAAAAGTGTAATTTATTTAAATAATAAATAAAAATGTTACTGATCCTTAACTTTTGAAAGGAAGTATAAATCTAGATGACATACTGTAGCTAATAAGGTATATATTAAAAGGTAGGTGCTTAAAAAAGATTGTCCAATAGATGAACCATTATTCCAAGGTTCCATGTAGACAAGGCTCTTGAAAGCACCATCTCTGTCTTACCCTTTCAGAAGGTAAATAACCTTCTTTTTCCAAAGACCTTTGTTTGTGAAACAGAAAGGTTCTTCAAGTGTTTAAGGTTTATGTCGAACCATTTAAACATAAACTTTCTTCTAAGGCTTTGCAAATGTAATTATTTACACCCAAGATCATGTTTCATTTTTCTAGGACTTGCAGAGTCCAAAAATGGAACGAAACTCACAGGAATTTGCCATTGACGTTTGAGCTCCTGAGCAGCCGCAGCTCTGAGTCCTCACGGTCAATCTTGCCATGGAACCACGGCATCTTCTCATGAGCCGTTGTGGCTATGAGTTTCTCCAGCTGAGGCCTCTGGCTGATGATAGCCTGCTCTAGAGCCGAACCCTGGCACATGACAAACACACACAGCTACTGTAAAATTCTGTATATTATTTGTTTGATGCAGCACATAACTGTGTTCACAATTTGCTGCAGAAATGTATTGCAAAAAAACTAAATGTGTGAAGATTGTTGTGACAAGTGCAATTTTAACAACTTCTTTTCTTCTCGTAATCTCAATTCTGACTGAAATGGTGTATTCAAAAGGAAAAAGACAAAGCGACGGTAAATAAACAGTAAAAACAATGCTCTATTTAAGCATTTGTCCCAAAAGGGCTTTATTTTGATGGTCTCCCAGCAGACATTGCAAGTAATGCATTTTTAAAATTAAATAGATGCCATAGAAGAACCTTCTTAACATCCGATGAGCCTTTCTATTTCTATTTCTATTTACCACAAAAGGCTCTTTGTGGTAAAAGAAGGTTCTTCAGATTTTAAAAAGGTAAGAAAGATGGTTCTTTAAAGAATCTTTGACTGAATGGTTCTTTGTGGAACCCAAAAATGGTTCTTCTGTGGCATCGCTGTAAAGAAAATTTTTAAGCAAGTTCATCTATAGTTGACTACACCACAGTGTTAACAGATGAAGTGGCACCCACCTGTAGGTTCCAGGTTTGTTTGACGTACTGGCGAATGAGCTGCTCCTTGAGGTCTTCAAAGGGTCCGACTTTAGGCTCGGTCCCCCGGGGCCGGTTGAAGGGCCTCTTCAGCAGGCAGACAAGCCCGTCAGACTCCTGCGAGTGGTAGTCGATCACATCTATTGGGGTTCTGTGGGATTTTCCACCGGCGATGGCATAGGTGTCGTTCATCTCCCTCTCTATGGTGTAGTGGTAGAACTGGTGGCCATGGGCCACAGACAAAGCAAATCCGCCAAGAAAGCTGCGGCTCTGGCGCAAAAGGTACAAGCCATCCCCTGCTCCTCCCTGCCGCAGATACTCCTCTGCCTCCTCTCGCGTGATGTTGCCGAAGAAGTATGGTAGCCCCTGCACCCTGTCTACCATATCTGCTCAACCGTCTGCCAAAGCTCAGAGGAACGCTAATAACCTGAGAAACACAATGGGCCTTAGTTATAAAATGTTGTGCCGAAACTATTCTAAATTTGGTATGACGATTATCTTTTAAATGTGATCCCGGAGCACAAAAACCATTGTAATATTTGTGGCAATAGCCAACAATACATTTTATATGGTGCAAAACTATACATTTTTCTTTTAGGCCAAAAATCATAAGGATATTAAGCAAAGATCATGATCCATACATTTCCTGCAGTAAAATGTAATTTTTGATTAGTAATATGCATTGCTAACAACTTAGTTTGGACAACTTTAAAGGACATTTTCTTAATATTTAGATTCTTGGAACCCTCAGATTTTCAAATAGTTTTATCTTAAATATTGTTTAATGTTAATAAATATTAAATATTGCCAAATATTGCTTTATCCTAACAAAACATGCATCAATGGAAAGTGTATTCACTCAGCTTTCAGGTGATGTATACATCTCAGTTTCATAAAAATTGACTCCTCTGACTGGATTAGAGGTCAGGGTCACATATATGCATACGTGTACAGTAACTCATATAATGAATGTACGCATGCGCCTCTTTCAGATTGATCTTCAAATGATCTTGAACTCAAGCACAAATGAATGGTTTCAGCTCTCTTCCTTGCAAACAACAAATTAATTAAAAGTAATGCAAAACAAAATAAATAAATAAAAAACAAATCACACTCATTATCGAAATTGAACATGAGCTGCTTACATTTTTCAGAAACCTGCAGTATTTGAACAAGAAAAAGTGTGCACGCTCAGACCCTGACGTGATGCTAAGCACTTTTCCGCGTCAAAGACAGTTTTAACAAATATAGAGCACACATAGATAATTTCTTCAAAATCTTGGATCATATTTTTTGTGAAAATCAGAGAGGCTTCAAGCAAACAAATAATAACCTTATATAACAAGTCGAGTCAAGTCAAGTCACTTTTATTTATATAGCGCTTTTAACAATACAGATTGTAGGAAAGCACTGAACATTATCAAGTAGGAAAATAGAGTAATTGTAATGTATGATGACGAGATTAAACTTTATTTATCAAATGCAAAGATGGTCTCTGTAGTCAAAATGGTGATAATCACTAGAAATCAGGTGTCCCCAACTAAGCAAGCCAGAGGCGACAGCGGCAAGGTCTATGTATGTCATGGGTAATAAAATAAATGGTCAACACTTCTTTTTAAGGACCAATTCTCATTCTTAACTATATTACTTGCAGACTGGATGTTTGTTAGTACTTATAAAGCAGAATATTAATGTCTTATTATGCATGCCCTTATTTTAATTCCTTTAACATTAACCAGTATTTAACAATTACCTTACTAACTATTAATAAACAGCAAATTAGGAGTTTGAGGCAAAAGTCATAAATAACAGTGAGAATCGGTCCGTAAATGTAAGTGTGACCAATAGTTTAAAAGTGCTGTATTTAATCATTCTGTTATGTAATGACCATGGTGTATTTTCAAATAAATGAAATATTGCATCAGAATGCAGAAATCAATTTTGTTTTACTTCTTTTGTCTTTGTGTGTGATGATTGTTGTCTCTCACAACCATCACTCATTATTTATTTCACACGTTAACTTTATCACCATCTTTAGTGTTAATCTGACTTTCAGTTCTTTCTCATTTTTTTATAACTACTCCAAGCATATGTTCATTAAATGAATTTCAATGAACTATTTATTTTCACATAGCATCAGTTTTGAAGTCATTATGAATTATGTAACATTACATTTATGTACTAGTTGCAAGGATTCTAGAACATCCAGTTACTGTAAGTGATCTAACATTCTAGAACATTATGTGACATTCTAGTGCTTTCTGGAACATTTCAGAAGATTAGGGGACTATTCATAGAAGACAAAAATCATATAGTGTACACTTCTGAAGTTTTGGGTGACTCACTTTTAGTTAATCTTAAACAGTAGTTGTTAGATTATGTGCCATGTCATGTTTTTGCATGAGTGATAATAGTGCATGAGTGTCAGATTAGCTTGTATAGGCTGTCATAAGCTGTTTTCAGTGGCACGTTAACGAAACACACAAAGGAATGTACTTTTTGTATTAAGCATGTCAAAATTTACAAGGAAACATAAAAAAAAAATTTAAAAAAAACTGAATAAATTCTAACAGATCAAACCTATCTTATAATTTTGCCCCCTTATATCATAGCTAATGGAAACTCATTCATTTCTATGTATACAAGCCACTTTTTTATTTTTTCACATTATTTATATTTTAGATTTATATCCACTTAAAAAAAATGTTTGCATATTTATATGTAGCTACACTGTATATACAAAATATAGTCAGAGAGCTTTTAGAACAAAAGGTTTTAAAGATACCAAGAAAAGACACCAATTGTATTTTCTTTACCCACTTTTTTTTTCTTTCAAAGCAAATTACACAAACACATGTATGTGTATATTTCAAACTTGGGTAGGAAGTTAACAGACATGCGCCACTGAGAAACTAGTTCACGCAGAAAGAGGAAGCGGTCAAGTCTTTTGCAATAACATCCAGCCTCTACTACAACTTAAGCCCACTCCCATGAGATGTTTAAGGTACTTAAAGATAATACATGACAAGCAGATGAATCTGCTCTCATTAAGGACACAAATCAAGGTCACATAGCTGCCACCATGCTTCAGTGTTACTTAACGCAACATATATAAGTGCGACAAACTCTAAACATAACTAACAATTAATTTCAGAAATATAATCCCAGTTTAAACTGAGACATCTTGGTATGACTGTGCATTCTTTTTTATTTATTTTCATTCTGCTTCATTTTCTTCTCTAGAAATATACATACATTTTCCCATTATTACCAGTAATGAGAAATTATGTCAATGATGTATTTGACAAAATGCCAAACGAAGCAAACAGAAAATACGTCCTTGATACTTTTTACTTGCTAAAAAGCAACCTCAAAAACATATGCCAATACAAAACCTCGGGGCCCGGTGCATGAAAGAGAAGCAAGTCTGAGAAGATTTATCAAATTCAACCACAAAAGATTCCATAAAGAAGAAGCCAGATTGGCTGAGCAAGAAAAGGCCAGTGTTATTGTAACCAAACAGTAAAATGCAAGATTTGTAATGGAAAATGTGGTCGTAGCTTTGTGTTAAATCAGTACATGCAGCAAAGCAGCACGATTACTTTAATAAAACATGTAGAGGTAAAGAGAGGTTAGAAGTTTAAATATGCAGTGTACTACTAAATCTTAGTAATCTTTGTAGGCGTTTTTGTGAGCTATTGTAAAATGTATTTTATTAAGATGTCTTATTTAGCCACAATGGTGGAATAATAAATCATGCCCTATATTAGGACACAGATACATAAATATGTTGCTCTAATGATCTTTTAAAAGTAAGGTTGGCTTTGTGTAAGACATTAAAAATAATAATTACTTTTGTATATATATTAAAAAGTCTAAGAGCAATCGTAAGAACACTTCTAAATTAAACAGTTCTTTTATTAGAAATTATATTAGAACACAATAAAAATTTTACAATGCAAGTAAAAACACAAGAATTTCATAATGTTTGTCATAACATCTTTCTCATAAAAGTTTCAAACTCCCGTAACTTTCAGGTTGTTTCCTTTTTAATTATACACCAAAGCCTCCGTAGCGATCTACAATTTGGACCTCACTACATATTATGTTTATACATCAACACACATTTTCAGTATTTTTATATGCAAGTCATTAATACATTATTTTTGAATTATTAACATACATCAAGCCCATATTTATTTACCCAATGATCACAAGCTAATAATTCCCTTCTTTAAAACATCAGACCACAAGAAGGCAGAGAAACATCTGATATTCTTGCTTTTAGCTTTTTTGCTTCAAAGTAAATAAATAATGCCAGATCAAGTAATGCCACAACAAAGTGAGATATATTATACAGATAATTTCACTAGAACTTTTCCTTTTATTTTCTTGATTCCATATCAATATATGAAGATTTACTAATAGAATATTTAAAAAAGAATGACGATTATTCTAATTTCATAATACAACACTGCTTATGAAAAAAACTGTATTGTAATTGTAAATTGTCTTTTTTTTTTTTTGCTTCTCATCATTCACTAAATTGCTTAAATTTACTCTTAATTTACTCAACCTGAAGATTTCGTCCAGTTTAACAACACACTTGAGAAAACAATTTCATTCACTACATAAACAGACATATTCTTACCTTACAAAGTGTTCGACTCCCCTCACTTTGGACAGTGACTACATACCATGTTCAAAAAAGGTCTCGAACTGAACAGGATGTGGTATGACCAAAAACTCAGTGGATAGATCAAAAGAAGCTGCAAATTCAGGAGCACCAGTGCTAAGAGTAAACTGAAACTAAGCGAATACTTGTGTACTGAAAAGGTTTGAGTTGATGTTATTGAACAGACACAAACTTCAGTAACTAAATGAACTATTTGTAGACTTCCTCATTTTGAGAAACTTCTGCCTACTTCCTTCACTATTTTTTTTTTTGGCCTATCTTTAACTTCCTCTTCTATCTGAGAACGAAAAAATATAATAGCAGATATTTAATCCAAGGAGTTACCCAAGGAATAATCCACTAAAATGTTTCTTAAAGTTCACATTACAATCTATAACGTTCAAATTAAACTGAATTATTTTTTATATTTAATCAAGATGACTATTCAATACATCCTCCTAATTAGTACACATATTGAGACACTTTGACATGATAAAAAGTAAGCAATCCTTTGCTTAACATTTCATGAAAACGTAAATCAATAACTGAAAGCCACAAACTTCTCATAAAAAGTAATAACCCATAAAATAATGCAGAAACTGAACTGTAAATAAACATGTGCAAGGTTTCTAATAAGTAAACTAACAGGAAGAGCAGATGTGTTTGCAGTTCATTGAGCTGAACCCAGCTATGATATTGTGAAAAAAAATTAAATTGTATAACTTTGCTCACAATGTTCTGAATTTGATCTGAATGTCAGTCTGAGATTATCGCACTTTTAAAATACACGTTGTCATAGAGTGTTTCACCCTAGCAACAGAGAGAAATGCAGAGCTGTGCCACAAACAATCATCTAAGAATTTCGCAACAAAGTGACATTTACTTGAAACTCGCATTTAACGCTTCATGGTATGTTGGGACCTGGTAAATGGTGGCAGCAATTCATTGTCTTTTTTTTTCTTTCTTTCTTTCCTGGAACCTGCACTTGGTTAGATTAAATACGACATCTGTGAAATTTCTGGAAACAAAATTTTAAATGTCTCTTTTCTGCTCACCAAACCTTCATTTGTTTGTCAAGAGAAAGAATACAGTAGAAACTTTAATAACATTAAATATAATTACAATTTATTTTCCAACTGAATATTGCAGTAAAACGTAATAATTTATTGCTGTATTCAAAGCATTAGTCCAGTCTTCAGTGTCACATGATCCAACAGAAATCATTGTAATGCAGTGAGTTTATTAGTACTGTAATGTAAGGTTTCAGTTTGTAAGGTTTCGTCTGCTCTCAGGAGGGGGCAGCACAATGCTTCACAACAACTGAAACTCGTTCATAGCAACCACATCTGTGATACCAATAGACGCTGTGGTTAGCAGCCGTTTATTTTCCTAAACCGATCAAAGATGATTTTATCAAACCCACATGTACGGTAGTTTACACTTGGGTCTATTATCATTTTACAGTTTAAAATGAGCAAAAAAGTTAATGTAACATATTTTACAAAAAGAAAGTAAGTAATTTTTATTTTAAAAGCATCTTGTCAAATGTTTAATCTATTTAGATTTGCTGGTCCTTCCTTAATAGTCAAAAGTTAGCTCAAGGGAGTGTAAGGGGTAAATTACTAGGTACCGATTGTATATTTGTACATGCATACATATATATGTACCAAACTTGTAATTATTAAGCTGGACAACTAATAAATTGCACTCATTAGCTCTGCCTAACAAGAAGGCAATTATGCGTTTTGTAAAAAAAATCACATTAACTCTGTCTTATGCCAAGACACTAAAGATGAGCTGTATTTTCGGTCATGGGGGCTGGTCACATCATCTGCAAAATATTAATAAAGACCTGTAAATAGACTCATCCTCAGCTCATCCAAGATGTAGAGTTTGTTCAAACCTTTGTTTTTGGCTAAAATATGAGCCCACGATCCATAATAACTTCATCTTTAAAAAAAAAAAAAACTAGGGGGCATCTCATCTCGCTGAAATGAGATTTTGCAGGTTGGGATGTCTGGGTTTTTGAATATTTTAAAACAAAAATCTTACATATTGTGCCTTTAAGGTTAAGAACATGATATTCATTCTCTCCAGTGGTTCAAAAGGTGGTTAAGGGATTCAGTACCATGGACAGGTCTCATGATGGGATCAACTGTTTACACACTTACTGCCAAAAATCTCTCAGCCTGACCAAACCCAGTGAAATTCATGTCAATGAAGAGAACATCATGTTCATAACAGCACCAACCTATCCCTGCACAACTCATCAATGTTGAAACCTTTTTCAAAATTTAAAGTGAGGCAGTAGCATACTAATGTTCCTGGAAACTTGAAAGGTTAGCCAAAGTTGTAAAGTTGCTGCATCCCATTTGCAAGATACTGAGCAAATGTTTGGAAAAAAAGAGGAAAAGCCTCTGCCTTTATACCCACAGACCTGTTTTGTTGGTCACACATGTCATAGGTGCTGTATTATTTCAGAAACGTAACCAACATTATATTCCATAGTAATTTACGTCTAGAAAGATATAACAGTTGATTTTATAATGGTTGCTTTTCAGACAAGAGACTATAAATGATGCATACAGACTAATGAATCACTCCGGAGGGAGCAGCATTTGAAATGAGACACATACCAATACTAGCACACTAATCTTATTACTTTTGACAAAGAAAGAATGTATGTGACTCTGAATTCAGAAGCAGCTTCTGCATGGTGAACGCACAGCTCCAAATGTTTACCTCTCCTTTATAGTCTAACTAAAAATGCATTTTCATGTTCACAGGTACTTGTAAAAAATATGGTTAGGATAATTTGAGTATTTTCCCCCTCAGAGAACGCAAGATCTTTCAAGTTTTGTAAGCAGCCATAAACCCTTTGCAAAGGTGCTTGTGGATTGTTAAATATAGGACAATGCAGGAGAGCTAAAGCCAACAAAAGTTGCAATATGTGACCCGGAACCACAAAACCAGACATTAGAGTCTATTTCTGTTACATGTACTGTACACAAATACATGACAAATTATTAAATAAGCTTTCCATTGATGTATGGTACAGTATGTTAGAAAAGGACAATTGGCTGAGATCAAACTATTAGAAAATCTGGAATCTGAGAATGCAAAAACAACAACAAAAAAGATTAAATTGCCTTTGAAAAAAAAGTCTTTGCAATGCACATTACTGATTTTAAAAAATATGTTTTGCTATATTTACTGTAGCAAATTGCAAAATATCTGAATAGGGCCTGATCTTTATTTAATATCCTAATGATTTTTGGCATTAAAGAAAAATGTGTTATTTTGACCCATACAATGTATCGTTGGCTATTGCTACAAATATACCTGTGCTACTTATGACTGCTTTTGTGCTCCAGGATCAAATATATTGCCATTTATATTGTGTATTTATATTTTGAATGTTAAAAATTCAGTACATTTTAATTTTAGATTTCTTAACTTCACAAAAGACTAGCATCATTATTTTATCATTCATCGGAATAAAGCTGAAACAATTTGTATTATATAAATTGCTATATAAATAGCCTGAAGGTTACTTGACACAGCTGGCACAACTAAAGCTGAATAAGATGCAAAAGAGTATGAACGAAGTCTGTATGCCTTACAAACACTACAAAACCGGATACACACCAAATGAGGGTTGTTCATATGGACCCATGTGTTTTGCAGCAGCAGGGGAGAAACGCCGAAATCCCTCGTGACGTCACGGGGAGAGAACGGGAGAGAGTAAGTCAGCGCCTACAGGAAACAGCGCTGCCCCTTTAAATATCAGTCATCATGTCTCAGATGGATCTTTAGAGGAATCGCAAACCCCGAGAAAAAATATCCCATCATTTCCATCATCAACCACGACATGACAACGGGAATTTAGAATTGCGTCTTTAAACATCAACTAATAAGGTGAGTTTAGAATTGCATCTATTCAAAACCCGCGACATAAATTTGAACTGTCTTTTGTTTTCATACCATATATATTATTGAAAATGCACCGTGTTTATTATGCACAATGTATTATATAGCATATTTGTAATAGTATAGGGGGTACTCACAGTTCACGGCTGGTTTCTCTTTGTCCTTTATCTTGCCTGTTTTTTCTGCGCATTCTGCCTGCACCATCCATCCGACAGCACTGCATCAGTTTACTACCAAAAAAATAAATCAAAAATACAAACACAAATGAAATATTTCCACTAGACGTTTTTGCTCGCATCCATGTGCTCACTAAGTAGATGCTGCTCCTGTTTTGAGCGAATAAGGGAAACGTACTAATCAGGAAAACGTGTATCTCAGAATGGCAGAGGTCTCATTGGCCAATATCTCTACTGACTCTGGTTATATGTGAAACATTTCATATAAAAGCTGAGTTCAGTTTAAAAGTCTCAACATTAATGCATAAATTCATGTTATGTCAAAAGCGATAAGAAAGTATCTAATTTGGCTATTTTTTTTTAGTTTAGGGGTAATGCAAATGCTATGTTTTAAATGAGTGACTTTTGGTACAAACAAAAAAACTGTCTCTGGTATGGTACACCTTTGCAAAGCTAAAAAGTGTTCATATGTCTGTCTATAGTGTGCATATTAGTAACTTTCAAAACATCACCGCAGTGACAGCCTTTGTATTTTTTTTATTTCATACTCATTCCTTTCTTTTTTTACCCCCATCCAGGTCATTTTGAGTAATACCATGCCAGAACAAAGCAATGATTACCGGGTGGTTGTGTTTGGAGCTGGAGGAGTGGGCAAAAGCTCTTTGGTCTTGCGTTTTGTGAAGGGAACCTTTCGCGAGAGCTACATCCCCACTATCGAGGACACCTACAGGCAGGTGATCAGCTGTGACAAGAGCATCTGCACGCTGCAGATCACAGACACCACAGGCAGTCACCAGTTTCCCGCCATGCAGCGTCTGTCCATCACCAAAGGCCACGCCTTCATCTTAGTCTACTCCATCGCCAGCAAACAGTCTCTGGAGGAGCTCAAGCCCATCTTCGAGCAGATCTGTCTGATTAAGGGGGACACTGAGAACATCCCAATCATGCTGGTGGGCAACAAGAATGATGAGGTGAGCGGTCGTGAAGTGGAGAGCAGTGACGGAGAGACTATGGCCAGAAGGTGGAAATGTGCCTTCATGGAGACGTCAGCTAAGACAAATCACAATGTTAAGGAGCTGTTTCAAGAGCTGCTTAATTTGGAGAAACGCAGGACTGTTAGCCTCCAGATCGACGGCAAGAAGAGCAAGCAGCAAAAACGAGCCGAGAAGCTCAAAGGCAAATGTGTGGTCATGTGAAAAACCAAAGTGTGCTTGGAAAACCAAAACGGTTTTGCTTTCGTCATGCTCTGGCTAACACTGTTTACACCTGAAAACAAGAATGTTGGACACCTATTTACACTTTTACAGGATTCAGTGAGACTCCAAAAATCGTGGTAAATGTTTCTTTCTTCTGTGGAACACAAAAGAAACACTTTTTAAGGATATGCTGACTGCTCTTTTCCATATTACAAATTATGCTATAAAGTAATTGCTCTTTGACATATTTTCCTGGGGAGAAATACCTAAAGAATTCATGAAATCATTGCTTTAATTATATAACTTCTCTAGCTTGTCACAGATTGCGATGCCGCTGCAGGTTTGCACCAGATTTTAGTAACCAACCTGTTCTAGACCACAAAAAAGATGGGCTGATGTGCATGAACCCAGCGCCAGTGCCCTTTCTTTTATCAGTAATGTAGACTAACAATTGCGTATTATATTTCAAAAAAGCAGTAAAATCAGTCCTTACTGCACAGGCTGGCCTGCAGCATATTAATGTGCTGTATAACAGTTCACGATCACATATATCAGCTGAATTAGAACAAGTCTAGTGAAGGTAGTAGTCAACCAAAATAAGCTAAATGGTTGTTGCTGTTAGTTGTTTGATAATATTATCAAAGATTTAGTCAAGGCTGCTGTGGTTTTATTTTACTTAGTTTTAAAGCTTATGGGGTATAGCTTCCTTTTTCGGATTCTTTCTTTTAAGGAGTTTAGAAATGTGCTTTTTGCAAAGGAGATTGACTATTTTCCTAGGACAGGATTTGTATCAAGGGATATAGTAGCATGAAAGGAAAGATCAGCTAAATTCACATAAACATTAATTAATTGTAAAAGTTAAATGAAAACTCCACTGCAAAAAAAAGGTGATTTTCTTAGTATTTATTTTTTTGGTTGTACAAACATCATGTTTTCCTTATGCTACATATTTATTGTCCGATTTCTTTTTTCTGCAAAGCAAGCATTAATGCCTTAATTCATTTGCTTCTCTAATCTTGATTCAAGAATGTTGAGATATTTGTGATAGAAAACAAGACAAAAATGCTAAGCAGGAAAATCAGTTTTTGCAATGCGGCTGATTCATTTTTGAATATTTTAAAGACTACTGTAATATTAACTGCTGACAACCTGATTAATAATTGGCAGTAGTGCTTTTTCAAATTAGCTGTCAACTACTGTACATGTGTTTACACATATTTAGTGAAATATCAGCAAGTGCTTTTGAGAGTGATATATATATTTTGTAATTCTATATTTTTAGCATGACAGGTCTTGTAATCAAGTTCAAGTGCTATGCTGTATTGAAACTCACTTGTCTGGTTAGAGTGATGTAATCAGCTGTTTATTAACTATAGTACAGGTTACCTTTAATGCCATATTTACCTGGAATCTGTTGCTAATGAGAGTTGATGGCCATATGTAGCTATTATGGATGCTTAGTCCCAAAGCATACAGTGGGGTTCTGTTACACAGTAGAAATTCCGATATATAAATTGTAATATTGTTTTAATGAAATGCCTATTAAGACATTATGTGTGCCTACAGGTTTATATGATTGTATTTTAGGTCACAAGAATAAATTATATTATGCATTTGATGCTGAATAGACAAAATGCTGAAATGACAGCTGTCAGGTTTTCCTGAATCATCCATTAACTAGAAATGTATCCCACATTTTAAAGGTTGCAATGGAAGCGTCCTGCCTTTGAATTTAAACAATTGCATGAAGGTCAACCTACCAGCTGCTACATTTATGTGTGTACTTAATCAAACAGATGATGAATGGTTTGACTCTGAGCAGAAATGATGCTGGTGTGTGGGGAAAGGCGGGGGAAGAATGTGTGTGGTATTTAGACATGTCAGAGTAATAAGCCTGCCTGCCTCATTACCCGCAAGTCAAGTGGCCTGCAGTATAATAGAGCACCTGCCAGCACTTAACAAGCATCAAGCCAGTAATGCAAGCTCTGTCACGATGAGCTCTGCCAGACTCTGCCAGCATCAGGCACCATTAATCTAAGCAAAACATTCTGTTATTTACAAACTGCAAAAACTAGCAGCAAGCCAGACAGTTATAATCATATAATTTATAACAAGCCCTGAAATGGACCATTAAAAAAATAATAATAAACAAGAAAAAAAGCATCACGTGGTCAGTAGAAAAAACAGACATAAATGTAATTGCTATTCACCAATATTGTTCAAATAAATGTGGTCTACACAGTAAATGAAGTAGATTAGATGTCTATGATACTGGATGATTTTAATATTAAACCTGACATAAGACCAAATAAGGAATGATTACATATTTAATTAAAGAACTTGCATGTACCTCTGAAACTATTACAGGTTTATAGTGTTTTTAAATCATTTTAATTCAGATTTATACTATTGTTCCTTATATACATAGTATATGCATATTATAGTGTATATATATATATATAAATATAGAGTAAACTAAATTCAAAAAATGTATTAAAGTATTGTACATTTTTAGTTACCTCCATGCAAAGCAAAGATTTTAGATTTTAGATTTTAGACGAAGTTGGGGGATGGGGATTGTCATATTTTGCCCCCTAGTGGAGTCACTCAGAACTTTCAAAAGTGGTCATAAAGGAGCTGTAACCCTCCTCATGCTCGTCATGTTAAAATAATGCAATAATGTACAACATATGCACACAAAACAAAATGTGAAAATAAAACAGCCCATTTAATAACGAGAAACAATTATTTTGTACAAAACGATGCACAATTATCCATTTTAAAGAAATATTTAAAGAGTGTTGGATGGAAAAGTATTGGCAATTGTTATATGGTCAGGTGGTCTAGCTGCTCAAACTCAAGTATTTCAACAATACTGCAGCAAAAATCCGACTTCAAAATTCTTATATAGTAAATGAATGAGTTGATAAATGAACATCAGAAGGTATTTTCTTTCATCCGCGGGAAGACGTTAATACACACCATTTTCAAGTCCACCAACGTTAATCTACTCTCCTGTCTGTTTTGTTTATTGAACAAAAAGGAGAATTTGGCATTATAATTGGTCAGATCAGCTGTCAGTCAAACTCCCAGGACAAAATTTGAGGACTGGATCTGCGTGCATTCGAAAGCAGAGGCAAATTTTTAATTGGGAAACAGCATAGATCCTTTGAAGGTAGTGAATGAAGGTCGAATGGAGTGTTGTGAAATGGGATGGTGACATAGTTGGTCTTCAAATGGACGCAGCCTCTGAATTGGGATGCAGCTAGTAACAAGCTGTTTTCAATAATTCATCCCACTCCACACTTTCAAAGCGTTATTTGAATATGCTGCTAGTTGTAGTTTCTGGAATTTAATTTTCGCTGAGCATAAAACCTACTATATGCATTGTTGTTTATATAGTCTAAATAAATATGACAAGACTGCTGTGAAAAAAACTAACATTTAAAAAATACCAGTCACTATCGGTCTCCACTCTGCCATGTTAAAGGTTTATGGTCTACCCAAATGAGACACTTGTGTATCAAAATTAACTACCAAAAATAAAAATGATGGATGAATACGGTATTGATAATCAGTAGACTAAAGCAATTATTCAGAATTTAGTCTATAGTGAGCTATAAGCTATAGTAAGGTTAAAGTTTAGTATTTGTTTTAATGCAAATCGCATTGTGAGTGATATGATCACCCAAGCAGAAAAACAACATAATGTGGCCAGATATTGCTAACAAAAACCTAAATCACCTAAATGCAGTTTATGCCAAACTGACTCAACTGAATCAAATTACAAAAATAATAAATGTATATTTTTTATCTAAAAAAAATTGCTTTTTCTCAAAATGTATTCGTTTTGACATAGACAAGTAAACATTATCTGGCAACATGGATTAACTCAATGCAGTTAACATAACTGCAAGCTAAGTAATGGTTCCCAGAATAAATAATCATCAAATAAGGTAAGAAAATAGAAATTACGTTGTGTTTCCTTTTGTTTTATCCCTGTCTTTGGAGTTTTCCTAAGCCATTTTAGCTGCAATTGGTTGTGTCATGGAAAAGTGGGGAGGGAGGTTTGGGAGTCACCACTCTCCACTGACTTCATCCCCATTAAACTGCAGCTGTTGCTCCTGTCTAAGCCGCAAATGCATCCTGATATGTTACTGATAGTAATGGACCCATGAGATGAGGGCTTTGGCTGTGTAAACAAGAATACTAAAAAAAGGATGACGCACATCTGGTGTTTAACTGCCCCTCATCATTGGTGCTATAAATCCTCCATTACATCTGTTCACCAATGAACCTGCTGCCTTCATGTGTGACCACACGTACCAGTGCGAAACAGTACAGATGAGTCACCAGGACCAGTACTTTATTCTAGTGTACTCTAGCAGTGTAATATCTAAATGTCAAGTCATTCATATTAAGAAATTCTTTGAACCCAAAGAGAAAACTATGCTCCCTTTGAACTGATTGTCTTTAAATACAAATCTTTTGTAACCCCTGGCCATTTGTAATCAAAAGCATTTAAACGAGAATATAACTATAAATATAAAGGCATAACAAAGGCATCTCAAACAATGTCATCTTTGCATTAAAATTTACATAACTGGGCAAAAGTGTTACCGGATATAATTTAATTTCATTCACATGTTTCATGTAATCTTTTCAGGGCATTTAATTATTCCAGCTGCTGTGAAAATAGCCTATAATTAAAGATGTGCCAGTTGCAGGATCCTCACCGTACTAGCCGGGACAACTTCTCCATTTTTCTAGACTTGATTTAAAGACACAGTGCCATGCTCAAATTTCCCCTGTCTAGAGTTCTATTTTATTTTTAGTTTAGCAGTATATAAAATGCTAAAGCATGTTATTTTACTGTACACTTTGGTAGTCAGCTTTAAATATTCTCTTTAAACACTTGTTATTGTGACTTGTATCTGAAATTGAAAGCTCCCTGACAGGAAGTGCAGTATCATAACAGCCAGTTTCTCTCTCCTGTGGCTCCCAACCTGTCAGTCAAAGTTCAATAACAGCCTCTTACAGACAAAATGAGCAAAGCAGTGTGTGAAACTATGTGTCAGACTAACGTGTGAACAAGACAAGTGCAGGAAAGCCATTAGAACTGGAGACGTTTCCTCCCAAAGGATGTTAAAACCCTACAGACGGAGGCACTCCCTTAATTATCTCTAACTCACTTGTGAAGACAACACAGCGCACGTTATATTCTAAAAACCTGAATGTAGTTTCATAACTAACCACTTCCAAGAGGCTTTGTGGCCTCACATCCTAAACTGGTTTTGGTCCATGAAACACATCTGTCATTAAATGCACATCTGCAAGATACTTACTTTATCAGCTGTTACTAATGTTAGCCATGTTGTTTTTTGTTTTTGATGAATGCAGTTGTCTTGGACAATGAAAATCAAATGAAGTCTACAGACATCCTGACCTATACGACTATTAAAGTGTGTTTCAGGACCAGAATCAATTCTAAAAATCCTTTAAATGCAAAAAGAGTTATAAAATTACAATTTCAATTCAGTTAAGGGTTCAGGTATTTTCAATGGAATGCCATGAAAATGCTGAATTGCGTTTTTGAATGGATGTCAATGGAAGCGCGGCTTCAGTTAACAGCTTGTAAACAGCTTAACACTTAATGAACTGACAGCCTGTCCCCTAATCTCCAACGTGTTTGGCATTAAATAGTTAGTCTGGAGCGAGCTATATTTAGAGATCAAAAGAGAAAAATGGTTATAGTCAAAAAAATGAGCAGCACATAGTATTTGTTATGAAATTAAAATTAATATTATTAGAGATAAAATAGAAACTGTGCAGCCGTCAGCTATAGTATTGCATCAGATGTAGTTCCCCTGAGGAAAAATTCCACTCATTCTTTACCATAGTAGAGGAAGAATTGTATAAATTTGTTAAATCATCTAAGCCAACAACATGTATGTTAGACACTATTCCATCTAAACTATTCAAAGAGCTGCGTTCTCAAAACTCTGGCCATTTGATAATACCAAGAATACCAAAATCTACTGCGGGTGGCAGATCTTTTTCCTATTTAGCACCCAAAATCTGGAACAATTTACCTAATACTGTTCAGGAGGCAGGCACACTCTGTCAGTTTAAATCTAGATTAAAGACACATCTCTTTACTCTGGCTTACACATAACAAACAAAGAAATGATCTTCATTAGAGACAACACCTAGATGAGCTCAGTGGACAGATCGCCGGAATCAGATGCACACAAACACACACACACACACTATAAGTCCTTTACACAATCTTGACTACAGAGACCATCTCTGCATTTGATAAATAAGTTTAATTCTCGTCATTATAAATTACCATCACTCTGTTCTCCTATTTAATAATGTTCAGTGATCTGTGTTGTTAAAAGCGCTATATAAATAAAAGTGATTGATTGATTTATTTATTTATCAAAAGACTGAGGGTTGAGTGGGTGCAAAAGCTTTATTACAAAACGTTGTCGAACAGGCAGGGTCAAACACCAGCAAACAGTACAATAATGAAGTACAAAGGCAAAAAAGTATATCTGATAACAAAGCAAGGGTCAGGGCTGGCAGCAAACAAACAAAAACAAGGAACAGTCCAAGGTCGAAAACAAGGAAAACACAGGAGGAAGAAACAAGAGAAGTGGCTATACAATAACAGCGTATGAGAGAGGATGAGGGCTTCTTTTATGCTAGACAGAGGGAAACACATGACAAAACCAACCAATGAGAACAAGACACATGAAACCAGGGAACCAATCAGACAAGAAACAAATGGGGACACAATACACAGAAAAGGGTAGTACATGATAGAGGATGGATACCCGACCCGAGCCGAGTTCGGACAGATTTTTAGAAAGGATGCCTGGGTTCGGGTCGGGCTCTGTCACATCATCTGTTGACATTTCCGAACGCCTTCCTACATTTGCTTAATAAAAGCAGGCTTTCCACACAAAAAAGTTCATGTGTCATTAGTTTGAGAAAAAAAATTAGATTGGGCTGGGATCGGGTTCGGACTCAAATATCTTAATGCCTGTCGGGCTCGGGTCGTGTTTTGTTACTGCTCTGGCGGACGCGGGCCTGGCTCTGACAGAAAAACGTGGCCCGATCCACATTCTAGTACATGAGAAGAAACTTTGGGAAGGAGTGCCCTCTGATGGAGCTCATGGGCACTCCATCTGGCGATCGATCATGACAGTATTTAGTTTACAGCACTACATCTGTTTCTGTCTATTTCTGTTATGGTTTTGTGCTGACAAAACCAATCTAATCAGCCTTTGCCTCATCATCTATCCCAGTCAACTCAGACTCTGATCCTTAAAGGGACAGTACACCCCAAAAAATCTAAATTTGGTCATTTATATTTATTTATTTTTAAAAAAGTATAATGAAAAACAACAAGTTACCTTGATATTTTGAAGTCAACATGGGTTGAATGTATGTTCAGTATTGTGAGAATTATTAGCATTTTAGGCTGTTCAGTTACTCCTCATTTAATGCTGTTAAATATAACAATATAATTTAGTTAATATATCATTAATATATTAAATAAAAATAATTAATAAAAGCTTGGCTTCCACACCAAGGGCCATAACAACCCATTCGCTTCTCAGAGCAGTATATATTACAAAATTGTTGTGGTCCAGAGAGAACCTTACATACCCCATATTATATGGTCACAATGTGTTTATATAGAAAAAATACGGCTTTTATAATTTTTTAATTTATTATCTCGCTTTATTTTAGGCACTTATTTCTCCACAATGAATAAATAAATACATTTCCTTACATAAACTAAAGACAAATTGCTATTGACTACCTTTCATACACTGACACAGGGCTGGGTCTGACGGGGATTAGTTCATTTAAGCTCCTTCTGGGCTTTATGTCAAGAATAGAACAATAAGAAGTGGAGCAGTGCCCTGTTATCAGCTGCTGTTGATGCAAATACCGCCTTTACATCATTACTTCTCTAAAGGAACCTCTGTGGAAACGTGCACTGACTGCCTTCAGGTAAGAATACACATTTGTCTGGATCTATATAGTTCCATATAGTTTGAATATGTTTCTTATAGTTAGTGATTGTCATGGCAAGGTTAGGATGAAATTTAGCAAGACAGACACACATATTTGTTATAGTATGTCTTGTCTTGCATTAAAATAATGATATTTTTTGAGAATATCAAACTAATACAAATAAATGAGAAAGTTCCTAAATTACGAACAAATATTTTATTTATGGAGTGATATTTGTTTTTTCCCGAATGACAGCACCTCTTTTTTGTACAT
>JAUYWG010000044.1:951775-970861 GCA_034779775.1 Enteromius afrohamiltoni
ACCTATTTTTTGTACATTTGTATATATATATAGATATATATATATATATATATATATATATATACATATGTGTCTTTTAAGTAGGGTTTGTACAGTACAGTGGTCAACTAAAGTTGTTTTTATTGTACTCTATAAATAAAAAATTGATTGATTGATTGATTTATGCACAACTTTTTTGATTATTATTATACTGAGAGACCTTATGAAATAGATTTGCAATTGGATCATTAAATAAAATAGTGTAATTGTTATTAGTGTTAGTTAATGTGATGTCATTTGAACAATACTTTTTTTCACCTATGTTCATTTCTATAATAATAAAACTTTTTCTTTTTAAGCATTTCAGCTTGTATGAATGTGCTATAGTTTGGATTGATTCATTACTTCATGAGTTTATGAATGAACAAGAATACTCAACAGACAATTTATTATTAATTAACTCCTTATTGAACAACAACATATAAGATGAAATCACCCCATATTTCTATGTTTTAGTGTACTGTAGAATGAGTCGGAGGAAGAGGAGGAACAGTCGCAGGAGGCGAAGCTCCAGCAGCAGTAAACGTGAGTGCTGATCTATAAATGGCTCTGGGGCCATGTGTGGAGCGTAATCCTCTAAACTCTGTCTGAGTCACGCTTAGCCCACGCCTGCAGCACAGCCAAGACACAGGTGCCTGATTAGGGGATGCCTGTTCTCATGGCACTCACCATCACACACAAATCTAAATCTGCTTAAAGATCTCTAAAACCATAATGAAAATGTTCCAAATTATATTTGTATTTACAGAATGTAGAGGTTGACTATGTCTATAATATAACTGAGATAACAGAAATCCTAATACTCTTACATTGTCCCAAAAAAGCATTTGGATATTAAGCCACACACACACACACAGTAAAAACAAACCTAATATCAAACCTAGAGCTTAGATACTAGAGCTCGTCACAATGACATCCAGACGTCAAAACAAGTGTGGCTTAAGTGTCCGAATACCATTTGATGGCCACTGTATCCACCTTGTTTAGTAACACGGACATAAGTGGTTATCTTTAAATGTGAGACATTGGCTGCTGTAATTAAATATCTGGTAGAGTAAAAAAGTCCAGGTAAAACTATTGGTCCTACAAAATAAATAAACTGAAATAATAATATTATTCGTTCTTCACAATTTATTTATGATAATATTGGTAATATATATATATATATATATATATATATATATATAAAGAAAATACATTTGATTCATTGTTATTAGCAATGCGAAAAGCATAAAATTTTATATGATTTTAAGGTTTCCCAAACTGGGGCTCTTCAAGATACAGCAGAGGGGTTAATGCATGTAATAAAAGCAACAGTCAAACAGAAGCACTTACTAAAAATTATGACATTTTTTATTGTTTTGCATGTAAATGTAAAGACTGAAGCTATCCTAAGCAGTAATACATGGTTATAAATAACCACTCAGTGATAATTCAAATAAAAATGTTCATCAGCAGTTGTAGCAAGATAGAAATGCTGAGTAAACACTTCTTAAAACTGAAACGATTTATGCAATTGAACATTATGCAATTGAAGAATCTTTTTGTCTAAATGGTTTCATAAAGAATTTTTAACATCCGAAGAAACTTTCTGTTTCACAAAATATTCTTTGTGGTGAAAGAAGGTTCTTCCAGATCATAAACATGTTCTTTTATAACCCTTTGACAATAAGGGTGCGTTCTCTCAACTTTCTGTGTAATATTATAGCCATCTGACAAGTGACTGGTCTTTGTGTGAATGTCCACAAAACTTTCTTTCTGATTATAAATAAGAAGTAGGCTATTTTACAAATGAACATTTTAAATGATGGAAAATCAATCAATTATGAATAATGTATTGCTACTGTGTGAATAATAATCATGCAATCAATAAAAAGTAAATATAGTCTGACTATGAATAATTTAAAAATGTAGTATCATCTAATTACAAGTAATATGATTACGTAATCCAGATTACTGTACATGTAATCAGTCACTAGCAAGCAGCATACAGTAACTTGACACCAGAAGCCTTACACATTCAAGTTACATTAAAAATAACGTTTTTCGGATTTGTTTTTCCTTGATAGGTTATGCAATGTTATGATTGCTAAAATTAAGCTTTTTTGGGGTGTTCCTTCCATAAACAAGTATTTTGTTGCAAATAAGACTAAAGAAAGATATGTGCAATGCATCTAAACTTATTTTCGTTTTGTACAGAATGCATCTCTCCATATAATTTTCAAAGACACACAATGGTGGACACTGTGGAAGCTGCGGAGAAGGGAGAGACTGACTCTTTCTGTAAAGAGCATGAACTGTCAATGTCTGAAGACGAGAAGGAGACACCAACCACAGAGAAAGAAAGCGGACATGGGAGTTGCCAAGATTTCTTCCAGGACAAAAAGAAAAAAGACATACAAAAGTCAAACTCAGAACCAGGGTTAAAAATCACACATTCTGTGACCATTGAAAATGTTGGACTGTCTTCTCCGAGAGTTGTGTTTGAACGTTGCCATGAAGCAATGGTTAGTAGTGTGATAGCAGTCACAACCACTGAGATCAAGTATGTGAGCCCAAATTTAAAGCTTGAAATCAATGAAGTCGTGACATCAGACTCATCAGATTCAAATATCAAAACAACCTTTATCACTCAAAACCACAAAGACAACTGTACTACAGAAAAACATCAAACTCGAAAAAACACCCAAGTCTATTCATGGAACCAACATGGTGCAGATTACAAACAAAACATCAGTGAGAATATCAGCTACAAGATTAGCATCGCAGAGCTGAATTCAGAGTCATCATGGGACAATCCTGAAGAAATGGCTTGCCGTAAAAGCTGCTGTAAAAACAACTACCATTGGGGTAACACAGGTGGCCAGACGGACACAGATTTCACACTGGTTGATGGATCCTCCTGTTGTTCATCACCATCTGATTTCTGGCAAGATCCAAAACAACGCTCACTGCCCAGCAGTCTCAGTAATGAGGCATTATGGGATATCGCTCCCCCTGATGAATTTGCTGATGAGAAGAGTAATGCACTGGATTTTCTTGCTGAAAATGTTGCGTCTTGTCAGATCAGTCCCAGAGAAAGATTCACTGACCTCAACAGCACTAATTGCACGCAGACAGCATCTGAGGTCACCTTGTGCAAAGAGTTCATGCGCCAGGATACACTGGACAACAGGACAAATGAGCCCAGGTGCGAGTCCTTGAGTCCTCAGGAACATTTATTCACGAATCCAAGAGCTTCAATAAACAGATCTTCTTTCACTAAAAACTTTATTAACAATCATGAAAGGAAGACGAGGTTGCGCAACAACAGCATCGCCATCTTAGAAAGCAAAACTCATCCTGCAGGGTACTTGGAAATACCTCCCAAAAGACGAAAAACATACCCTGGATTGACATATCAAATGAGTCAAGCCAGAGAGAGCATTCCCTCATACAGAGAGTCATTTTCCTCTGGCACACTTTCGTCATTTTTTATGCAGTCGCTTCCCTCTCAGGCAGAGAGAATGGGCAGATTTTACGTAGAAGATGAAAGACTTGGTCCACATGGGAGCCGCAAATCTTCCAGTAGCAGCAGCTATAGACGAAGCTCCAGCTCCACAACTGGTCCTGACTCTTGTATTCCCAAATTTAAAGCTTACAGCTCAACGAAGAACCCCTTTTATCCATCCAGGTCTGATGAGAGCCCAGAAGAAGTCTTCTTTAGAGGCAAACAATATCATGGGCCAGCAGAGCTGGATGAGATAGAGCAACCGAGTTCTGGTTTGATGATCCTTGATGGTGTGGATCAAGATGTGCCTGAGCTGAATGAAGTCAATGAAAGTGGCTTTGACGAGGAGATGGTGGAGCTGGATGGGTCCATTTCTCCAGGTGACACCATGGAGAGACATCAAAGGGAGCTTCTTATTCATGTCATTCCACCTTCCCTGTGCAACTCTGAGGAACAAATTGATGAAGGATTACCCAACGTTGTAAAGCAGAACGCATTTAATGGAGTCGAAGCTGACGCTCCAAAGAAACGAAGAAGTTCGGTAATGACAATAATCACTGGGGACTGTGAGCAGAGGTTTCTGCAGGGCAACCATGTCTTCTCATATGATGAGGCGCGTCAGATAGATCCGTTGAGCCCTGTGAGTGAGTCTCCTAGTGCGTCTCCAGTAGACGACCTTGCCAGCATCAGAGAAGGGATGGAGGAGCTCCACGATTTCTCACAAGCACGAAAAACTACAGTCCCTGCCAACAGTAAGCTAATCTTACATATGGACACATCCTCTAAACAGTCTGGAAAAGTGCGCCCAAATGAACCCCTGCATAAAATAAGCACAGATGTCTATAGGACAAACAAACTTTATAAAAATGACTTGTCTAAACAGCAAAGTGCCTCAAAAAGTAAGCACTAAAATATTTTACAGAAGGCTATCTTAAAGTGCACATGAAGTGAAAAGATTTTTTTTACATAACTAGTGAACATTGCTAGTCTTGATGTGAGTAATTAATTTGATTAAGTAGTTAATCTGCTGAAAAAATAGTTTGTCTTAGGAGTCTTTATTCAAAATCTGAACATTTACTTCCGCTCTGGAATGGCGTTCCTTCTCTGATGACGTTTGTTGGACGGTTGACATGAATGTGGGATGAATATCCCTAAACACACCCCCCGTTAGTTTTCTGGGAGAGACGAGGTGCACAAAAATAAAACCACGCCCTCTATTCAATATTCATGTTTGAATTATGATAATGTGTTATTCTGATTAAAGGTTGAAAGCTGCGGTCTATTACTTTTGTCACTCTAGCGTTTAAAAAACAGAACTGCATGCGTCTTGCAGAAGAACATTGTAGTCAAAGCTATTTCTAATGTTTATGTCTATGACGAATCACGCAGGTACTGGGCTATTCCGCAGTGGTACCTACCTGAACCAGGCTAAAATTATTATAGCTGTACCGGAGTGATTTAGGCAAGCTAAAAACATGGTTTGGAAAATGGATTCATTGTGTTCTCGCTTATTATTTAAAGTTACGACTGCAGCTTTAAATACAATTAAATATATATTTTTTACACATTTTAAACACAATATTTCTCATATCAGCTTATTTTGTTCTGCTATTGAAACGAATTGTCGATTCATCCTTTTTGAATGAAGCAGTTGAGTCAATGATTCAAAGACCCATTCACAAAGTTACTTGGGCTGCATCCAAAAGACTAGGCAGCTGACTTGCTGCCTGCTGCCTCATGAGACAATGACTTAAAAGGCAGCGTTTTCGCAGGAGGGCAACTTATGAAACTGATTTCCAACAGATTTCTGAGGCAGCGATAATGGTTTAATTATATACAACAAAATAGAAGACATTTTGGTTCTAAAAAATTTAATTACTTTAATATATATTTACAAACGGATCTTTGAGATCTTTATTTTTAGCTTAACCACCACAGAATGGAATGCGCAGGATTGTATGATATCAAAGGCAGCGAAGGATACATCAGAATTCGATCAGAATTTAGTTCTAGTTCATGTGGTTTACATTCATTTTAAAAGGAGACAACCACATTTTTTGTTTATAGTTATTTCGTAGGATCATCAAATTTGGATCTGTGTTGTTGTGTCACCAATTGTGCCCTGACGCTAATAATCACTAAAATAGTGTTTTGTTGGCACTGGTTTTTCAGTGTTCCTGAAAACATGGCTATTGATTTTTTGTCTATTTTATCATTAATAGTTTCATTAGATGTCAAAGAGCACCTCAGGCCTCCAACAGACTCCATTCATAAAGATTTAGAGGAGCATTCAGACCACTGGGCAAGGAGACGCAAACTGTTCAAGGAGAGCAAACAGCGCAGTTCTGCAGGAGGAAGTTCTATTACTAGCAATATCACTGAGGAATCAGGTATTCACTTACATATGCACTCAACACATGTGACATATGTCGATTGTCTAATTGGTTTAACTGTAAAATGCATTTCACCCTATTTATGGTAACTCATTTTAGGTTACAAAAAGTGAATTTTAAAAAGTGCATTTCTGCCATATTTTTTGGTAGTTTTTTACTTGCATTAATACATTTATTGCTAAAAGTATTATCAAAATGTAGGCTACAGTAGGTAGAATGCATTTTTCTTTAAAACACTGTCTTCTTTTTCCATCAAGACACCATAAACTCTGAGGACACTCGTTCAGTGGACATGTCAATGCGGGATATTGAGGACAGAGGATTTTACACAGAAACCTTTCACTCAGTATCATGGATATACCATGGAGATGAAGTTAACCAGAATGAAAGTGCACACCGTCTCAATAGCTGTACTCGACCAGCAGCAAGTGAGTTCATGGCATTCTTTAATGAATATAGAACTGGCTATTTATGATTTGCGGTGTTTAAAGTTGCATTATATGTTTCAGTTCGTGAGCGGACAGTAAAAATCAGCAAAGGCATGGGCGAGTATCCATGGGGCTTCAGGATTCAGTATTCCAAACCCATCGTGGTTACTGAGGTGGACACAAGTAAGTTATTATCATCAGTATATATCTGGTGCATGTCAAAGCATGTAATTTGTGTATTTTTTACAGTAGAGCTTCATTCTTATGTTTTTTATACAAATTGTATGTGTCAACAAATCACGCAAAGTCATACCAAATCAAAGATTTGTAAAATAGCTACATTTTGTAGCATGGGTTTGGAAAAGCAATAATACTATCCTTTAATCACATGGATTAGCTTTTAAAGTCCACCATTAGCAGATGAACAATGCAGGGATAGACACCAAATTTTCTGTTCAGTTCTATAATGTTAACTTATAGCAAGTTCTAGTAGTAAAGAGTGCACTGTTCATGGCCAATGTTCCTTAGATGTTGTGGAGTCAGATGGAGCTGGTGGTGTGCTCTGTTTCAGATGGAGCAGCTGAGGAGGCAGGCCTGCAGGTCGGAGACTATGTGTTGGCAGTAAACGGCACCGATGTCACTATGGTGCCACATTCAGAAGCGGCTGACCTCGCACGGCAAGGTATAGGGTGGACAAGCAGACAACATTACTACTGCATTTCTCATGGACAAGGTTTTGATATTTTGAGGTGATATAAGATGGTTTGTTGGTTTCATACCCAGCTTTTTCTGTAACCATTTACTGAACAGTGTTCAGGAGTTAAGAACATATGCTTCTTCGATACCTGTTTTATTTTCTATTTGGGTTTAGGTTTATGCTTTATTTTTTTAAGATTATCTGTTTTTTTTTTTCCAAGTTATAGTTAGATATCAGTATTTCCTTTTTGATTAACAAAAACTGGCTCTGAAAACATTGAGTTAACATTCAGTTAAATAATTAACAGAAAACATTTTTCAACTCCCTTAGAGTTAAACAGTTTAATTTTACTGTTTTTGAATCTATTCAGTCAATCGGGGTCTGATGGTAGCACCTTTAGCTGTAGCTTAGCATAGATCATTGAATCTGATTAGACCATTAGCATCGTGCTCAAAAACGACCAAAGAGTTTCGATAGTTAAATATTGTACTAAGGCCAACAGAAAATTAAAAGTTGCAATTTTGTAGGCCGATATAACTAGGAACTATATTCTAATTCCAGCATAATAATCAAGGAACTTTACTTTTAAGTAAAGTACACTGTATTAGCTGCAATGTTATATGTAGCAGACTATCAAAATAAAACCTTATCAGTGCTATTTTATAACTTCTATTTTATAACAAATAAATTTGTGTCTAATTGTATTGTGTGATTTCTTGTTTAAATAATAAAGGCCCAGACATTTTGACTCTGACCATTGGCTCTGATATTGGTCGAATGCCAAACACTCCTCGACCAGCCTGCAGAGGTTACTTGCACAAGAGAACTCAGTCCAGCTGGCTGAAGGGCTGGAGAAAGAGGTGGTTTGTGCTCAGGCATGACTGCTGCCTCTATTACTACAGAAACAAACGCGTGAGTGCAGTTTTCTGTTTCATCCTGACATATGCACCTGTAAAATTTAAATGTACTCTGTCATATAAAGTTGGTTTCCCATTGACAGGATGAAGGGAAGAGCCGAGCTCTGTCTGTGGTGAGTCTAGAAGGGGCGCTGGTGGAGGCCGACAGCAGCTTAGGAAAGCCGTTTGTGTTCAGATGCCACCCTGTATCTGGGAACCGAGTTTACTACCTGTGTGCCACGTCAAACCAAGAGATGAAGAGGTGAGAACATGCAGTACTTTTATACACATAGAGATTTGTTAAAAGCTGTCAGACTGTGTGACTCTTCAGCTGTTTCCAGAATTTGGCTCATCCAAGCAGCAGTGAAGGTGCAGCATAACAAAACAGCACAATAAAGGAAAAATGTAATTTTTTTTGTCTTAAAAGATATTGTCTCCTTATATAGCCAAGATGATAGTTATACTGTATGTAGTTAGCTACGTTTGGTTAGTAGCTTGTAGCCTAGTAAACAACATTTACAAAAACAATTCTAGACTATTAACTTCTTAAAGTTGAATATATATTATTACATTTTTAACTTATTTATTGTTATTATTATTTAAATTTTTTTTTAATTATTAGAGCAATAAAAAAATATGCCTATGCAGGAAGACAAAAATAATTTGGCTATATGGTAATGTTTCATGTTGACGTCAACATGAAACAGCTTGGAACTCGTTTTCAAAATGTCTCGACTGTCGACTGTTTCTTTTGAGAGACAATAAAGTTATACATGGTACATTTTCAGATTTAAAACTTTGCAGGATGAAAAAGTGTAACAAGTAAAGATTTTGTGTGTGTTGGCAGTTGAAAAACTGGTACAATCTGCCAAGTAAAATTACTTCAAGATGGCCCGAGAGAAAATACATGTTAAGATTCATGATTTGCAGTGTAGCTTGTCACATAAATGATTCAATGTAGCTTCCCCAACACTGAAAGCAATTCACAAGTTCGCACTTCCTCATATTGCAGAATAAAATGGCATGTTTGGCATGCTGTCCAGGGTAGCGAGCCAGGAGATCAAACACTGAGCCCTAGTAGTTTAAACCCTTGCGATTGCGTCCGGCTCGAACCCTGTGTGGCCCCCGTTATGGTGGTGGAGGGATGCGTAAACGAGATGCGTACGGGAGAAAAACAAGGGCAGATTGAGGAAATGCGGCTAATTATTCAAACGTGCTTCTCCTGAAATTTGATTATCAACATTACTTAGGCTCATAGAGCCTTTCCCATGCATCAAAACTTAATGTTGCTGTTTCCATCATACCATCCGGCTTGTTTTATTGGGACTGTCAAAACTGTAAGGTAATAATTTACTTGCATAGAAAAAACTCATTATGTAAAAACAAATTAATATAAGTTTTAATTGTTTGTGTTCTCAGGTGGCTGGAGGCTATGGGTAGAGCAGTTCATCCTATTACACAGGTAACTTTCTAATCATTTGTGCATGCATTTGCTGTGGCCTCATTGCACATTGTTGTTGTGGTAATACTCATAATGCTAATGACGGTGCTTGTCGAAGCAGAATCACGTGTGGGTTGATGTGACTCGGCACAACTCAAACCTGCCTCCTCTGGCAGTCAAGAACCCAGAATGCCTTGGGTTACTGCACCAGCTGGACAGAAGCAAGGACTTGTGGGTGCAGCACTACTGTGTGCTGAAAGATGGATGCCTATATTTCTATGCCAGCATTCGCTCAACCTGCGCAATAGGTATGTCTGTTATAGTGCAACTGCTGGAACTGTTCACAATTATGATTGTGATTACAGTTAATGGCAAGACAAATGTTTGTGAAATGTAAACCTATATCTGTTACTAAGATACTACATATAAGATAAAAGATTGAAACTATTGATTAAAACCACTTACAGTAAAACCACTTTTGGGTGGTGAGAATACTGAAGGACTTTTTACACAGTAGTGTGTTTGCATGATCTTACAAATGCTTCACTGGATAAACATGCAAAAATCCAACATCTTGTGGAAAGCCTTCCCAGAAAAGTGAAAGTATTATAGCTGCAAAAGAAGGGACTAACATATGAATGTCTCTGTATATGAAGGTCAGGTATCCCAATACTTTTGTGCGAATAGTGTATATATCAGCCATACATAGGTTTATTTTAGTGCGATTAATCACATTCAAAATAAAGGTTTTGTTTAAATAATATATGTTTGGGTGTAGTGTGTATATTATTTATTAAGACACATACATACTGTCACAGACCGCACCTCTGTGGCCCTCTCCAACAAACAGCAGCGGGAACCTTCGCCAGAATACTAACATTCCAACCCAGACTCTTTTAGCCCATGTACCCCGGCGCGCCATTTCTCCCGCTTCTCAGAGCATTTAAGCTCGGACTTTTGCACTAGCCAGTTGCGAAGTCTCGATTTGCCCCAGCCATCATTACTGAGCGTTTTCCCTTGTGTTTTCTTTACCCGTGTTTGATTTACTGCCTGTGTTTTGATTTCCTGATTCTTTACCGCCTGTCCTGACCTATATTGCCTGTTTTTGACTACGATCTGCCTGCTCCCTGTGTATTGCCTGTGTATTACCATTGCCTTTCCGACTACGTCTATTAAAATATGTTGCATATGGATCCAAACGACTCCCGCAAATCATTACAGCAGACTTCGCCGAAGCAGGATCCAGCAACCATGCGGCAAGTTATTGATGAAGTGAGACGTCAAGCTTCAGAACTACTCTCTCACTGACAGCAGTTAGAGAAGCTTACCTCCTTGACCGGGGAGTTGGTGAGCTCCATCCAGGCCCTCACAGCTGCAACCATGGCGCAGAGTAGACCCGCGGACCCGCCTGCCGCTTCAGCTCCTCAGCCCACAACCAGCACCGCCAGCCCGGCGTGCCTCGCGCTCCCAGAGAAGTACAACGGAGCCCCAGTCAAGTGCAAAGGGTTTCTTCTTCAATGTGACATCTATATGAGAGCTCAGTCAGCATGCTTCCCTGACGATGATGCCAAAGTGTCGCTGGTTTGTTCTCTGCTGTCCAGTAAGGCCTTGGATTGGGTCACGGCGCTCTGGGAGGGCCGCCGCATGGCCTTTCCATCTTATCAAAGCTTCCTTCGTTAGTTCCGTGAAGTCTTTGATCACACCGCTGATGGCAAGGACACTAAAGACGAACTGCTATCACTCAAACAAGGCACCACGTCAGCAGCAGAGTTTACATTGACTTTTAGAACCCTCGCTGCTCAGACTGGTTGGGACTGTGATACTCTGATGGCACTTTACCGACGGGGCTTGCAGGCAGAGTTGGCTTGTTGAGGAGAGGACCTGACGCTGCAGCAATATATGGATTTGTCTATCTGCACCGACCAGCTGATGCGCTCACGGCGGAACCGGCGCACCCCTCTCGTAGCCTCTAACACTAAGGCCTTTCTAGACTCTGGTGCTGCTGGAAATTTTATTGACTGTAATTTTGCCACTGAACACAATCTTCCTCTCCTTGCATGTACCCCCAATGTGGTCGTGGCAGCCCTCGGCGGCCGACCCATAGGGACCGGGAAGATAACCACCCAGACAGCTCACTCTCTCACTCTCTGCACCAGTCCCCTGCACTCTGAGGCCATCCAGTTTTACACCATTCACTCCCCTGAACACCTGATCATTCTTGGACTACCCAGGCTTGAATTACTCGACCCAGTCATCACCTGGAGGGAGCATCAGGTCCTTCGCTGGTCTCACTATTCTCAAGAGCACTGTCTGCACAGCTCACTCAAGCACATTCACCACCTATAGCTCTCACCCGTGGAGGCCACGGACCTCAGCACGCTACCCGCCGAATACCAGGACCTCCGCGTCTCATTCAGCAAGGAGAAGGCTATCCAACTACCACTACATAGTCCCACAGACTGCTACATTGACCTCCTTCCGGGCACAGTGGCTCCACGAGGGTGTGTCTTTCCCCTCTCACAACCTGAGACTGAGTGCATGAACCAGTACATTCAGGAGGAACTGGCCAAGGGATTCATCAGGCCCTCCACATCCTAAGCGTCGGCGGGTTTCTTCTTTGTTAAGAAGAAGGACGGGGGGTTGAGGCCTTGCATTGACTACCGCGCCCTCAGCGATATCACAGTGAAATACCGATACCCCCTGCCGTTGGTCCCATCGGCCCTGGAACAGCTTCAGTCGGCCCACTACTTCACTAAGTTGGACCTCCGAAGCACCTACAACCGCGTACGCATCCGGGAGGGGGACGAATGGAAGACGGCCTTCTCCACGACCACAGGGCACTATGAATATCTCGTCATGCCATTCGGATTGTCGAATAGTCCCTCAGTCTTCCAGGCGCTCGTCAACGAGATCTTCTGGGAAATGCTCCATCGATTCGTCATTGTCTACATTGACGATATCCTCATTTATTCAGAGATCCTGCAATCCCACATCAGCCATGTTTGGGCCGTGGTCCAGAGACTAATAGACAATCATCTCTACGCCAAATTGAGCAAGTGCGAGTTCCACCAGACGAAGGTGTCTTTTCTGGGCTATGTCATCAGCGCTGATGGTGTGGCCATGGATGAGTTTGTCAGTTTGTCAAGCTTCAGTTGTCAACTGGCCGAGACCCCAGACCCTCATGGAGCTACAGCGGTTCCTAGGCTTTGCAAACTTTTGTAGAAGGTTCATCAAGAACTTCAGCCTGACCGCCGCGCCCCTGACCGCCATGACCAAGGGGACGTACAGACAGTTACCCTGGAGCCCTGAGAGTGAGGCCGCTTTCCTCAACTTGAAGACCAAGTTTACCACAGCCCCGACCCTCCGTCATCCAGACCCCACTCGTCAGTTCATTGTTGAAGTCGATGCCTCAAATACTGGAGTAGGGGCTGTGCTGTCACAACGCAAGGGGGCACCTGAGAAACTATACCTGTGTGCCTTCTATTCCCGCAAGCTCACTCCTGCTGAAAGGAACTACGATGTCGGTGACCGAGAGCTCCTAGCCGTCTGTCAAATGACCAAGTCCTCCCGGCAACGACCTGCAGGCCTTCTCCAACCTCTGCCAATCCCCCTGAGGCCCTGGTCCAACATAGCAGTTGACTTTGTGACTGACCTACCATCCTCCGATCACCACACCACCATTCTCACCGTGATCAACCGGTTTTCTAAGGCCTGCCGCCTCATCCCATTACCCAAGCTGCCCACCGCCTGGGAGACAGCCCAACCAAATGTATTTTTGTGTATACTTTTATATTTATACCAAAATCATATATATATAGGATGCAACTAACTGCTATTCATTGTTTGATGGCACCAATTTATTTATGTTTTTTTTTTTTTTTTTTTACAAATGTTTTACATTTTTCATTCTAGTATCGCTTGCTTTGCTGTGACAGCTAATAAAGTAGCTCTAATTTTTATTTGTTGCAGGAGGAATCTATCTGCATGGCTACACAGTGAGGGATCAGCCAATGGTATCCAGAAGATCTGCTATTGAGCTCAGACCTCCATCTGAAGAGTTTAAAGTGTTCTATCTTTGTGCAGAGAATGCAAACGAGAACAAACGGTAATTCCCTTTGAAATTTGATAATGTCCAATCATGCATTTAAAAAGCATTCAGTAAATCCACTGATAAAACTAAACGTTTTAAACAAGTTGGACTGTCAAAAGGCTAATTGGGCTGAAAAGTATTTTTTTATTATCAGTCTACAAAATGGCTCAATTAAATAAATATATACAGTACTGTGCAACAGTCTTAGGGCACTAGTATTTTCACCAACAAAAAAAGTAAGAATAAAGTTTTAAGTTGATTATTTCTATCTTTTGTGGTAGCGTGTCAGTTGGAAATATCAGTTTACGTTTCCAAACTTATTTTTGTCATTGATTGTAATAATGCAGTGAGATTACTCTCTGCATATGGACTCTGACAACAGCCAGTGCTCCACACAGAGATCTGATCTGATCACCAGTCTGTCTGGAATGACAAGAAGTAACAGAACAAACTAAGACAGACTAAATCCAGAAGATCTGTGCCAAATCTCCAACATGAAGAAAAAAACCTACCTGCAAAGCTGAAAAACTATGGGCAAGTGTACCAAAAGTAATACCAAGCTGTAATACATTACAATAATTTATCAGGATGTCAAGGCACAAAGAAGGTGGACGAAGACAACAAATAAATAATAAGAGTCTTAGAGCTGGAGTCTCTTGCAGGTAGTCTCGTGTAGCCAGACCTTCAGACTGACGGCTGAAGGTCTGGAATTCATAGCCGCTTTCTTTGGTCAAGGCCCGCCCATAAGGCCGTTTAACTGACATGTCAAACAACCAATTACAGTTCGTTTTGTTCAGCACCACGTTTCGGGGCATGGAAATGTCCCCACAACAAGTAGAACAACAGAACACAAGCAATTTTGGAGAACCGAACACAATACTGAATCGGCCTGCGATGTCAGCATCTGTTGCTTCATGTTTGCCTGCAAACGTGGCTGATTTCCCCTTCTCGGTTAGGTACTTCACTTGATCTAGGGGGTAGATGCACAACTAGTAAAATTGGATCTGCTGGGAACATCGCATACTTTTAAGAATCCAACGTTTAACTGATCTTAATAAATGCTTATTTTCACTCATGTAAACATGACAGTTTTTAGTTTTTTTTCTTCATCTTGGAGACGTTGCCACTGTTCTTCTGGATTTAGTCATTCTCAGTTTGTTCTGTTACTTCATGTAATTCCAGACAGACTGGATGATGATCAGATCAGATCTCTTTGTGGAGCACTGGCTTTTGTCAGACTCCTTGTCCAGATAATAATCTCACTGCATTATTACAATTAATGAAAAAAATAATGCTTGGAAATGAAAACTGATATTTCCAACTGACACGCTACCGCAAAAGATAGAAATAACCAACATTTTTTTGTTGGTGAAAATACTAATGACCTAAGACCTTTGCACAGTACTGTATTAAAGGAATGGTTCACCCAAAAACATTTTATCATAATTTACCCTCATGTTGCTCCAGTTTCTTTTTTATGTTGAACATAAAGCAAATATATTGAAGATTGCAAGAAATCAAGCAGTTGATGGTCTCCATTAAATTCTATAGTATTATATTATTTATTACAATGGAAGTCAAAGTTGGCCAATAAATTCTTTAGAATATCTAATTTTGTGTTCAAATTATACAGGATTGTACTGACATGAGGATGAGTAAATTTTTGTGAAGTATTCCTTTAACAAAACAGTACTATGTTTCATTGTTTATTGCAAAGAACAAACCTAGCTGTCTACAAGAGTACATTTCTTCAATTATAAAATCAAAAGATTCAGTGGTCTGCTGACAATGTTTTATCATATCATTTTGTGATTTTAATGTGAAAAGTGATTTGTAATCTTCTCGTGGAGTTTGATCTTGAAACACATTTTGGTGTCTTTTGAAAAACCTGTTGCCCACGATATGAAAAAAGTATGCATTTATGAATGCCAATTTTAATTTCTGACAGGACAGCATTAGGCAGCACAATGGTGAAATGCCAGGAATTATCATCATCCTTTTCTTTTCTGTTTTCAGATGGATTAGTGCAATAAAATCATCTACAGCAAAATGGCTGCCATTGCATCAGGCACTTCAGGACTACATGAGTCGCCCATCTGAGGAAACAAGAATGTGAACAAGACTGATTGCACAACAACAGGCGATCTCAACAAGCACAACCAAATGTTCAAACCATAGCATAATGATCTCCTAATTTTCTCTTAAAATTAGATCGTTGAATATCCAGACATTGTGTACAACAACTTCAGTTACTTAACTGTAACTTAACAGTTTATTAGTTGACTTTAGGCTAGTGCACAAGGGCATCACTTTGTGCTCAAACATGACCAGGTTGATGATGGTGGAGCTGTTATGCCTAAATGGCTCAAATGCATAGCCTTACAGATGCATGACGCCAAATTAGAATTTTGTGCGATATCAGAAGGTTTAGCTGTACAGTGCTAAACCTGTAATTAGATCTTTACTGTTTTGATGTTCAACTGATCTTGAGATTGGCTTTGAAGTGCATTTGCATATTTATCAAAATAAAAATAAAAAACTGATAATTGAGCGGAATGAATATAAATAAATAGAACAATTTAACAAAATGAAACTACAATGATCAAATCATCTAGTGTAAATATTCATAATGAAACCTAAAACAACTCTATACATAATATCCAAGTGCTTTTTTTTTGATAATGCAGCAGCAGCAAGTGTGTGAAGTTGTCATGGCAACCTGTGCAGTGACAGCAGTTGGAAGCATAGAAATATAAGTAGAAACCTCAGAGTTACATCAAACTCAAACTTCTCTAATTCTCTCGGTCTTTATTTTAAATGATGCTTGTTTCAGATCCCATTCAGATGTTGCATATTTCTTTGATGAGAGGTTAAGAAATAAGAATGGCATGCATTGCTGTAAACCTGTTTGCGAATTCTTATGTTTTCAGGATTTGCTAATTATGTAAAGACACTGTTATTGTATATAACACACATATCGTTAAGTCCATTTCATTCAATCCTTTAGTCCTCTTTACATCGAATGCAGTGAAATAGCTCATTTACATATCTGATTGCAATATTATGACTTCCTTGTATAACTGATACATTTATGGGTTTTTTTGTATTAATATTTGTATTAGTATTGAATGATCTTCCAGTTTACAATTAGATAGGATTTTTTACAACCTAGGGGAACATTTATACTTGGTCACTTAATTTATTTTAATTCATTCGATTAATCATTCATTTATGAGGCCTGAACGTTCAGATTCATTTCACTGAAGAGCATTTCAGATTGCACTCACTGGATAGCTATTTGACCTGTAAAACACAGGTAGTGACCAAGTGTAAATATCCTCTAATGATTTCCCTAGAATTTGATGTAGTCTGTTCATTTAAGTGCTTGTATTGCATGTAAATAGCCAATGAAGCTTGCCAAAATACAGACTTGCATTATGTTCTACCTCACAGAAGCTGTTCTTGTGCAATGAGTTTCATGGTTTCACAGTTTTCTGAAATAGTCTGGCTGGTCACTGGTGTCAGTGGAGTGGTAAAATTCACTATACAATGTACTGTACAGTATATTTTCATATTTGGAGAAATTGAATTACAACTAGATTTTAAAGAGTAAACATTGATTTTTTTACTGAACCATTTGAAAACAGGCCGCCATAAGTTGCAAAATTTCAAAACAATGCAAGAATATATCACTTCATGCTATTTCACAGTGATCTTTTGGTCAAGAAATCAGAAATGTTGATATAATCATAGATTCACATTCAGAGATGATTTTTGCTTTTGGCATTAAAAACTTTAAAGCTGTCAAAACAAATTGATACATCAAGACAAATACTATAAAATGTAAAAAGACACAAAACTGCTTAAAATGTAAAATACAATATAAATAAAAGAATGCGGTGAAGTAAAACAAAACTGTAAATCTCTACTCTCAATAACCTCAATACTCTAAAGCGCTGCATGTCTTCATTCAGAGAGGCCTAATGTACATATATTATGCATTCATATTTTGTACTCAAGTTTGAAGATAAAAAAAGTTCTGCATCAATAATATCCTCATAAGGTTTTTACTGCTTATTCATACGTAAGCCACCAGTAACACACACAGTGTAATGCCACATAAATAATGTGAGGTGTGATTATATTCAAGTCATCTGTTTCAGGCATGCCAACATACTGCAGTACATTTGATTAAGAAAGATTGGTCTAAATTACTTTAACAACATACATGTAATACATTCAGAAATCTGGAACTGAAATATACCAGTGTTTCCCTTTTTTAACCACAAGATTTATTGACAACAAACCAGGCGTGTTCCTTTTTTCAAATGAATAGAAAATCATTTACACTTATTATTGAAATTTCCAGTGGATGCTGTGGGTGAAATCAGACCATGTTGCCACATGCTATGACTCAAATTCAATTTCAATTCATAAAACCTTTTTGCATGTGTGACCAGGTTGGAAGTCTCTAAATTGTGTAAATCAAAAGATAATTATGCTTCCATAAACTAAAAATACAGCATCTTTGGCAACTTTTGTGAAAGACATTGTCAGAGAACATGGCTTACCAAGATTGAAATACCAACGCACTAAGCAGGACGGTTAATTTGTCATTTGGAAACAACAGTAGTTCAATGTGCAAAGCATTGCATTCTCTACAGTAAACAAATCTCACCGGAAGTCTCACAGTTGAAGATGAAGGCACACTTACTCTCCAAAACTTAAATTTAATTTTGATTTCTCAATCTTCATTTAAGTTCTGAGTGTCAGTGCTGCACGTCAAGTGTATGTGCATTTAGATGTGGTCAGTTTGAGCGCACCTTTGCTGTGCAGTCTCTTCAGCGTTTTGAACTCCAGAGGCATCCGGTGAGGACCCGCACTGGAAAAATAGCGATATCTTAGTCCGTCATAGTAATGATATTTAACAGGATTTCCGTTGCCATCTTTGGGGAAAGGCCAGAATCCATAAAGGTAGATTTCATCACAGAAGCGTGTAGCCATTGTGTACATCAATAATCCAGTAGAGGGTCGTTTGATATTTATCTTATTTGTGAGCCAGTACCTAAAAAGTAAACAGACATTGTTTGTAGTTATTATCAGTGTACTTTAAGCATTATACAGTAGTACTAATTTTCAGAACTATAAATGGTCTACCATGTATTATGAAATATAAAATTATTACTTCTAATGGCCAGATTTACTAATAGTCTTTTGGCATTAAATTAGTATTGTCAGGATTTACTAAAAATGTGTGCAGTGAAGAATTACTGCTGAAATTTTTGCACCTGACCTTATTGAATACGAATTTGTAGGTGTTTCCCTTTTAGATGTGAAACTTACGGGAGGAGAGTACATTGATCACACAATGCGACTTACATCGGTGCTGCTGTTTCTGCCATTATTTTATGGCCAAAAAAGCATGTCTTAAAGCAGGTGTTTTGTTTCCTAGTGCATGTTTCTATGTGATTTAGTTGTGATCGGAACAACTTTAAAGTCTGGTGGTGTATGATCCTCGGTCGTGTATGGTTCCCCGTTTTCCTTTGTCACTATTTACAAGAGTAAGTATATGTTGCCTAGTTTTATATATATATATATATATATATATATAT
>JAUYWG010000044.1:979903-1007523 GCA_034779775.1 Enteromius afrohamiltoni
GACGAGACACACCTGGACAGACACGGCTGGAGGAGGATACAGGTAACGAGCGGGGCGGGGTTACAAATGAGACACATAGGCAAGGAGACACAATGAAAACAAAACACAAAGACACATGGAACGGCGGACGGGGTGACATAGCTATTAAGCTGCTGCAGTTGGACCCATTTTTCAGAATAGATCAGATGTGCTAAAACAATTGCTCTGCATTGTATTTACAACATTTTCAGTTTTTAACTTGTAAGAAACCCTAAGCCAAACCTTAATCCTATCTCTAACCGTATAGTAAGTAGCCCTACACGTAGTTCATTAATATTACTCAGTACATAAATGTATAATTACACTGTATGGACACCTTAAAATAAAGTGTAACAGCCACTTTTATGAATTTAGAAGCCTAAATACAATCAACAGATGTAAAAAGCTTAATGCACAGTAGTCTGTAAATCTGTCATATTAAGTGTCACCCTCAATAAGCTTCCAACAGGTGTTTCAGTCTTTATTTCAAATTGAAAGTTCGAGTTACAGCAGAAGAATTTGATTACAAGCAAATTGTAGGCACCACAGACCTTATTTAACCAAAAACCTGGACAAAATCTGGACAGTGGAAATGAAACTGGTAACATTTACCTTTAATTCAAAATGCATAAATGCTACAAAAGTAGGCCTACATCATCCCAGCGTCACTCCCTGCTTTTGGGACCTAGGAAATGTGACTGGACTAGAAAAGATAATTTGAGATGAGCAAAATCCCCACAAGAAGCATGCCAGTTAGAAATGTGTCTTATTCCATAATCACATACTAAGTAGGCTACTACATTTGATGAGAAACATAACCTTTGTAGGATATAATCAATGTAGTACAACTCTGTGAATGAGTGTTTTCACATGTTTTCACTTACATACTACTTAACTGCCATTCACATCTTTTTTCCAGTGGCCTCATGTCATGTGATAGTAAAGTGTTCATTAGATGCCCACATCAGAGTCTCAGTGGAAGGTCATCGAGGTATCTTTTTATCCAAGGCTACTGAATTATGAAAATGGACATACTAAGCATTATCATCAAACTACAAATAAATGGAAAACACGTCTTTGGTGGGTGTTTTCCATTCATTTCCTTCTCAAACGAGCCTTTTGAATCATCCCAGTGAATCGAGTCTTTTGAATTAACGTTAATTGATTCGTTCAGCGCCCTTCCATATTCACGCCAGAAGGTAGCGACAAAAGAACGTGTTATGTCTTATGATCCAGTAATTTATATGCTACGATTGAGTCATATATACACATGATAATGTGTGTTTACTGTACCGATCATTTTTAAATATAGACTATGTCCATTTATTTTTACATGAATTGTTTACTTTTTTATAATTTTGCTTAGATATATTTCATATATCAATTTTAAAAAGTTAATTTGTTCAAATTTATATTTTTTAATTATTGACAACTTTCGTCCGTCCACGATCACGTGATAGTCTCGCAGGAGTCGCAGGCTCAGGAGATCACGTATCGATTACACTGGTCTGACTGACTCTGAACAGGAGCAAAACAAGCACAGGAAATGAAGGTAAATAACTTTTCGTTTCTATGAGTAGAGTATTTTATTATTTCATGTGTTAATCTCACATAAGCCCGTCGCTTGGTCAGTGTTTTTTCAGTTTTTGATCCGTGTCAGAGAAGTCCACTGAACTTCATACGACGTCATCGGTTAGCAAACCAACTTAGCCTTTTAGTTTCCGACTTGTACTCAGTATTTAACGCATAAGAACTTATTTATTACAACTATTCCGAAATTGTATTTTGTAGCAAATGTGACGTGATGTCTCGATCAGTGATGCAAACTTCAATAGAGCTGTAAATCCAAATTCTGCAGTAAAGCTCAGTTCAGCTGTGTAGAGTTATTCACTTATTCAAACCACACTTTAAAGGGAATAATTGTTTGTGAATTGTATGATTATGTTTGTGGAACCATGGAATACACTGTCCTGCAGAGTTTCTGTATAGTCCTGATCAAACCTACTTGGACAAGTTAAACTAAGCCAGGTGTGCTGAAGCAGGTTGGAAATAAAATTTGCAGGGCTGTGGTTTCCAATTAGCAGGGACCATCGGCTCATCCAAGATGTAGGTGAGTTTTGGAGAAATGGTGCTTTGCGTCACTTGATAACCAATGGATGCCCTGCAGTGAATGGGTGTTATCAGAATGACCTAAAAAAATAAATAAAAAACAATAATCCACATATAAACTACTCCAGTCCAGAGAAAAATGTTCAGCATATTTTCATTTTTTGGTGAAAAAAATGGAGAAGTAACAACACATCAACACCACCACAGTACCAGTATGTTTTATTTAAAGATAAAAACATTAAACTTTTACACATATAACACACTTCACATTGCCGTGGCATATAGGGGGGAATATCTCTCTTTGCTTTCTAAATTAATATTTGTAGGTGTTTCGCAAATATAAGTTGTTTCGTGACTGTGGAGAAAGCCATGCAAAATGTTCTTCACAACAAGGTTGCAGTCTCTCACAGTCATTGTCAGGGGAAACTGCTATTGCTGTGACATCCTGTTGACACCATCTAGATCTTTACCACAGAAAATGAAAATACCACAAAATGACACCAAATTAACCTGACCCTTACCTTTAACCCAAATGTAAAATGAACACATGTTTTATGATGTGCAGCACATTCACCTTTTTCCCGATGTTAAAACGGGAGCCTTCATTTGTAAATTCTATGGATCTAGCATCCGGTCTCATTCGCATCCAGCTATTTTTAGCTGTACTAAACAGTTTGTTTTGCTGCTTGATACTGAAAAGTGGTGCATCTTATCATGTTATTTATGGCTTAATTATGAGCACACGGGTTTGTGTTGCAAACCATTTTACCGTTTATTGCATGTTTTTATTCTCCTCGTTATTTCCCTATAGCGTCTAACAGACCGGAAGTCTCATATCTACAGGCTTACATCCAGCTTGAGGAAAAAGGTGGATATGTTACCTTTAAAATCTAAACATGTTTCATGACCCATTAAATGAAAAAGATAATAATAAAATAAATTAAACATTAAATCACAAAGTATTTTTTTAAAGGCTATTTGCATTAGCCAAAAAGGATGAAAACGGAAAAAATAAACGATTTATTAATTTTTATTAATTTATTCATAGTGCTTGCAAATTGAAAATGTATTGTTTTCAACCCAGACCTACCCTGAGCTCTGAAATTATGAATGCTTCTGTTGTAACATCCATTGATTTTATCTTCATTTAAATAAGTAACCTAATTCCCAGTAAAGAACTACATTACCCATGAGCTCTGAAAAAAACTCCATCAAAGAGGCCGCTGTTACCATGGAAACGGATATTGCATCAAAGGAGCTGAGCAACCGCCCTCTTCTGTATAGTGATGTCATCAGAGTCATTCTCCCTACACTGTACATCTACTGCTTAGTGTTACATTCAGCGCAAAGCAGTAAACTTAAAATGTCCTTGTTTTATTTCATTCAGTTATACATCAGTAGTTTTGTGCTGTGATATGGTTTGACCCAAACACTGCAATGTTTGGATGGTGTGTGGCTGCTGATGAATAAACATTGATGGATCAATGAAGAGAGAGAGACTCATGGGGAACGTAACGATGGTAACTGACAGCGAATGCCTGTGGGTGTGCGGCGGTTGCCATGGTTACCTTCTCTTCAGGTCTTGGGTGTGATGATGATGATGTCGTCAGCCAGCATGTTGGGCTGTCTCTCTCTCTCTCTCTCTCTCTCTCAGTGAGTCAGGCTGCGCTGAAGCAGCAGCAGTTCATCTCTGATTTTTAGCTGGGCTTCAGATCTTAATGTGACGAGGGAGTAAGGTAGGCGGTCTGTTATGAATTTTTGTTTTTTTTGTCCTTCTCATGTGCTCTCTGTTTAATGCAGTGGCTGTATTAGTGTTAGCAGAGTGAATGCTTTGCGAGAAGATCTGCTGTAACTTATATATTGGGGATTTATTGCATCAGTGACCATTTCTTCTGAGAGACTCTGGATGATCAGTGGTGTAGTTGAAGTGCAGAAGTGCAGGGGATCACTAGATATGGCTGTTTGTTTCTGGTCTCTATGCGTGATCCATCCACATAACAAATAACGTCTGTTTGCGATGGATTACTCTGAGAGTATAAAGCATCACTGGTTGATGGAAATTGAGATGTTTTCTGCTCTTATTTGAGACTAGAGTCTGCAGTTTATATTTCATAACAGGTACGGATGACGTGCAGACTTGCGCGTGCGAGATGATTCATGCTCACCTAGTGATGCGACTCATATATTTACAGTTTCTGTTTTGATGTTAGAAAAAGGAAGATATGGTCAGTTTTCGTTGACGGAAATGCAAATGTTCTACTGTATTTTATCTCTTTTTCTAACATTGGAATTTAGGATTTGTAAAACGGATGTTCTTTATTATAATGAGCTTAAATAATTTATAATGACTTATTTTATATATGAATATTTTGCATCTGGTGTTATTATTAAAATTGCATATATTATGGCATTTTTAAAAAAGGAGACTTGAGCCTTTTTTTAGGCTTTGAATGTTTTTTCTTAAGAAATCAAATGATGCTGTTCCAAAAATATCATCAAATATGAAACACAGTCGTCTGGCATAGTTCAAAGATATGTGCAATAAAAACTGAAAAGGGTAGAAGGGAAATAACTAAGATCCTCATTTAATATAAAAAGAGCATGAACACAGAGAAATTAATGAAGCTAAAAGTTGATGATCATTTATTTACAGCATTGAATAAGGTTTAATGAAGAGGGAATCTGATTTGTGTTATGATGGAACCATAAATTCAGCTTATTAATCTTCAAGATGAATTATTAACCACAAAAAAAGAAACATTTTGGTGCGAAAAAGGAAGCTTTTCAAGCTATTTATGAAATTTTGGACAGTGTAACCAACCTTTCATCACAGGAGAGCTAAGGCAGCCATAAACAGATCACTCATTAATTTCCACTATCATTGTGTACCTTCCTTGAAAGAAGTGGGAATCATTCATATTTCTAAAACATGAAAGAATCCCAATAAACCTTCTAGTTACTGTCCCATAGCCTTGATCAGTTGTTTCTATAAAATGGTTGGTGAATGGTTAATGAATGGCCTCTGCAGATAATGGAGTCTTTTAAGTGATGCTCACTGTGGTTTTAGAAAAGGAAGTAGCTCTATACATCACATCATCCTTGAAAACAACATAACTTATGCTTAGGAACAGTGATAGCTGTTTTCTTCGAGCGTTTAAACTCAATACAGCTGAATACGTTTGTTGACAACATATCAGACTGACTTTTTAAAGTAGATTGTTATTGGTGACTCATCCAGTCCTGACTTGTTTTCACAAACTCAGTTTTTAGAGACAGTATGGTAATACTTTGAAACCTTTTCCAGGCCTTTAAAATGTTGTTGTTGTGTAAATAATCAGCTCATAAGTGCATAAATGGCCATCTAATGGATAGGCATTAGATTAAGCCAGGACTAGACTTTTGCTAATTTAGGACATTTAAGAATTTTTAGAAACATATCTTACAAAAATGCATTATCTGTGAGCATTTTGTATTGCAATAATGTATTTTAAGATATCTTGGTGCAAGCTTTTTCCAGTTTAGACAGCTCTGAACATTTATTTTAATCTAGGACTAGTCTTAAACCCTGTTCGGGAAACTGCCCCAAAAAGTATTCTTTTTTTTTTTTTTTTTGAAAATGGTGTCAATGGTGTTTATTAAAGAAAGCTTCATAGTTAATAGATTGTTAATAGCGAAAGTACAAGCACTTTTTCAAGCTGTTTGGACTGAAATGTGTGTTGGGAGGGTGTGTACACAACCACCCTACAATGATAAAGATCCACCAGTATTTTTATTAAATTAAAAGAAGAATATGTTGCCCCTTCAAGCCATTCTCAAATGCCAATCCCACAATAGTTGATTGACGGGCAGCGTGTCTGAAGTCTCGGAAGATTAACGTTACGTTTGGTTCTGAAGGGAAACGCGCCCTTGATCAACGTTTATGTTCACACGATTAATTCATGATCCAGCCTCACCTACAGAAGCAGTGAGTATAATGTCTTTTAATGAATCTATGTATCTAATGTAAATCGCCTTTCCTAATAATGTGCTAATTAGCAAGTTTCACTATGAATACAGCTAAACAAAGATACTCCGAGAGCGCCTCGGAAAAGAGGGGCGGGGTCAGCGGAGCTCGTGAAGATTTAAAGGGGAAGTACACAGAACAGAGTGATGAGCTGTTTATGACAGGGTAAAATTAGCGTTTTTTTTATACTATTTTTAAGAATTTTTAAAGCAATCTATATTACAAATTTTCCATTAAGATCCTAAAGAATCATATTAGCTTGTGGAAAATTGCCTTTGTATCACCCCCTTTAATGTTGTTTGTTAATTTAGTTTATTTGTTAATGCCGTTATAATGTTTAAAGTTTATTCTAGCATCTTAGTCTGCCGTGTCTATTTTTATATCATATGGCCCAGCAAAACCCAAACAGCTCCTTGGCAATATGTTAATTTCTAACAGTGTCAAGAGGATTATTTCAGCGATTAATTCAGCTTATGCCGAAAGAGCGTAAGCCCTCAGTTCCGCCCCGTCTGCTTGTTTTTCCTGTCATTTATTAGTCTTTCTTTGGATAGGCCTCTTCTCTTCATCATGAGACATCTGCCTTTACACGAATGATATCAGTCACGATTAGCGTGGCAGCATCTGTTTTTGCATCCCATCGATTGTATTGAAATTGAATTGTATTGCTGCTGGCACTGAGATGTGGAGGCATTGTGTGATGGTGCTCTCAGGATAAACACTCAGTATGGTGATACTCCTATAATTCCCTGTGGCTCAGCCCTGCTCATTAGCTCTACATCCAAATAAGCTTGCCGACGTCTGCCAGATAAAACCTTGAAGTGCTGCTCATTCAAACTGAAGGCTTACAGAGATATTCAGTATGGCGCTGCCCTACTGAGGTGACATCCCCCGTCACGAAGCACCACTGAGGCCTCTTCACTTCCTGTGTCTCCTAGGGAGCGAGCCGAGGGTATTGTTATGGGAATCCTCTTTGATTAGATTATTTTGTGCTCCCTCCCGCTCTGTCTCTTCAGAGATGGACTGCATGTATATTTCATGAATGTTGGTGGGGATGTAAGAATTAATCTTGCTGGTGATTTTTTTTTTTTGTTTGCATTTTTTTTTATCTGTTCTTTTTTGGCTGCTGTTTTTGCAGGTTGTGACAGAAGCCTGATGCTGAATTTGTGACATGCACTGCCCGCCGTGAGAAGCAAGAAGCCTTTCTCGTCGTCCTCCTCTTCATCACGCTCGACTGTGTCACACTGTATCTGGACAGCCCTGGTTTCATTCGGTGTGGAGGCGACTGAGACGTGGACTGTTTTTATGGCACATTGTTGAATAGATTAAACGAGCAAGGAGAGCAGAAAGAGTAAATTGTGGTCGCCGTGGCTTATGGCGGCAGGGCAGGATTGAAACGCATTGGCTCACTTTCAGTTCTGTTTTTATTCGCTCTTCTGCCCGGTCAGAGATGGGAGTTCTGGGGTGCAGCGTACTCGTGTTCGCGCTCTTCTTTCAGTGCCATAGCCGCAGTGTCCAAAACCACATGTTCAGGTTCAAGAGGTGAGTCGCTTCAGTTCCTTAATGGATGTTAAATGTTTTTTTTAGTCACACTTCATTTTAATGTGTCCCCATTTGCAGTTAGAGTCCTGAATAAACAATTCACACATTAGTTACAGTTACTAGAGTAAATACATGTAACATGCACAGAAGTAAATTTTACCCATTTTCATTTTAACTTAAAATAGCAACAGTTATTATTTGTGTGTGTGTGTGTGTGTGTCTTCTTCATTTAGAAGTGATACAACAAGAGTTTAATTTTAGTGATGCACCAAAATTTTTTTGTGACAATACAAAAAAAAAGAAAAGCCAAAAATAACATTTGTTTAATAAATTAAGTAAATGTTTATAGTAAAAAACTATGAACTATAAAAACAGTTACAGTAATAAAAACATGACAAATTTATTCAGACGTACATTAGATAAATAAAATAACATTAACTGTGCATATAGTGCACACTATATACATCTCTATTTATTTAGTTATTATTAGTTTTTTGCATATTTGTGACTTTTACGTATAATTTTATTTTATTTTAATTTTAATTAAGGGGCGTTTGCACAGTTCTTTTCTTTTCTAAACAGATGGATGATAAAGCCGGGCCATTTAAAACAAAGGGAGCCTTGCCATATTGAATATATTAAGGCCCTATGAAGTTCCATTTTTTCTGTTGTTAAATTAATTATTTAATACCATCATAAAGGTTCAGTAATAAGGCTGAACAATTTGGACACTGTCATATCGAAAAAATAATTGTCAAATATTGCAGAAGCAGGCATCACTAGTAGAAAGACAGGTTCATTGAATGTTCCCTGTTCCAGACAAGTTCACTTTATCTTAACGCAAACTCAACATCTTGATTTAATATCAGTATTTTACTGTCAAATATGCATCCTAGCAACTCAGCGCTTTTTTTTGGTAATAGGTTTCAGGACAATGCCTGGTCAGACCCCAATGACTGCTCTAGGACCAAACAGCCATTTGTCCTGTCCAATCCTTACAACTTTTCCCTCGATATTCGCATACCAGGGGTTATTCCAACAGAGGTAAGAGTTCTTTACATTGTAATTGTGATTTGCACTTTACAGGGTCATGAAACCCCCTACTTCATCCTAGTTCTTACAACAGTTTTGAAAAAAATGCTCTGAAGCTGAGCATACTAGGTCATGGAGCGGATGGGAAGAGAGGAGACCAGCAGCTCAGTGGCTTCTGTTTTATTTTGCTGTCATTGAGTTAAAAGCATCAACAGTTCCCATAAACGCATGCTACGCTTCATCATTCTCTGCATCTAATGAAGAAATATATTATGCATGCTTTTGTACACACAAACACATCCTGTGCCGGCTATAATTTAATACAGACCGTAAATGCACAGCTGTCTGCATTTGTACTCTGTGTGGGGAAATATATACAAGCTTCTTTTGTACGCTTATTTAATAACTGCTAAAAATGTTTATTATAAGTTTGGTTAAATTGAGAAGCTGTAAAAAAAACTGTTACATGCATGTGTGAGTGAATCGCTTTTGTCTTGGGCACTGAGGGTCTATGGAGGAGAATTCATGGCATGTGAAAACAAACACTCACTGCGATCCATGAATGTGTCTCAACTCCTGTACATGATCTTAGAGTTTGGTGCATCTGCCATAAGGAAACAAACACATGCTGTTAAGAATATTTAAGAGACACATCACCTTATAGAAGAATGACGCATGTGTCATGACTAACTGCAAGACGCAGATGAGTCATCAATATACTATAGGGATAATGAATATTTTAAACCCACAAGACCCAAAATTAACATTTTTTTTTTCTAAAATTATTTTTTTTATATGTTGTGCAGCAAAGCACACCTTTTAACATTTTAGGAAATGTAGTTTAATGCTTCACGACATTTTGTAGTGCATGTTAAAGAGATTGTGAAGATTTAACCATATTTCTGATGCTTTGTTTGAGACATGCAGATGATGTGTTTGTATTAACAGTTTTACTGCAGGGCTGGTCTGCATCTTTTCACACTTTGTAATTCTTAGAGCTGTAGTCGTTGCTGTAGATTTAACATTTTTGTATAGCTGACAAACCCTGTAACTCGGGCAGCTGGAGAAAGAGAAAATTACAGCAATTCCTAGCTTAAATCAGAATAACTGAAACTTCATTCTTCAGTGAAAATGTGGACCCTCTGAAAGCTAGACTCCTGGCCAAACTGAGCAAGTGATGGAAAAGAGTTTTGGTTGGACCTATGACCTGATGGTCGCTCTAGTTCAGCTCCATGACCATGCGTAGAGATAGGAGAGATTCTATAGTCTGATGAACTTTAATTTTAAGCATCACGTTTGAAGGAAACCAGCTCTGTTCATCACCTGTAGAATACCATCCCAAAAGTAAAGTGTGCTATTTGTAGCATTATGCTGTGGGGCTGTTTTTCAGCAGCTGGGACAGAGGGACTCAGAGTAGAAGACAAGTTCATTGCACCAAAATATTGTCAAAGCCTTAATAAAAACTATTCCAGACTTGGCAGATGGGTCATCTTCCAACAGGTCAAAACCCTAAGCACAAGCAAAGATAACAAAGAAGTGGCTGTAGGACAGCTTTCTGAATGTTCTTGAGTGGGCCAGCCAGAGCCCAGACTTAAACCTTAAAGCTTTTCTGGAGAGATCTGAAAATGACTGTGTACCGACTCTCCCCATCCAACCTGATTGAGCTTGAGACGGCCTGCAAAGACAAACGGGAGAAACTGCCAAAAAACTGTCCCAAGCTTGTAGCATCCTACCTAAAAATGACTTGAGGCTGTCAATTGGTGCAAAATATGAATACTTGCGTATATGTGACTTTTTACTTTACATACATTGCAAAGATTTCAAACAAGCTTCCCTCAAGTTGTCATTATGGAGTATGGTTTGTGGAATTTAGAGAAAAAAAATCCTATTTTGGAATAAGGCTATAACAAAATGGAAAATTGAAGCACTGCATATGCTACAAATGCACTGTATGCGTGTTAATTTCTGTACATTCCTGTTTATTCCCATATGTTCTCATACATTCAAGTTAATTCTCATATATTCCTGTTTAATGCCATACATTCCTGTTCATTTCAACATATTCCAGTTAATTCATATATTTTCCTGTTTATTCCCATACATTCTTGTTTATTGCCATATGTTCATGTTAATCCCACATGTTCCTGTTTATTCTCTTACATTTCTGTTAATTCCCATGTGTTCCTTTAATTCCTGTATATTCCTGGAATTCCCATTAAAGTTTTCAAAAATTCAGAGAATTTCGCAAAGACATTTATAACGATATAAAATATCCTATTTGAAATAAATGCTGTTCTTTTGAAATTTCTGCTCAACAAAGAATCTTGAAAAATGTTTTCACCAATAATTAAGCAGCAAGAACTATTTTTAATACTGGTTATAATAACATGGTAATAATCATTATTAAAAAAATGAGCATCAGTAATAATTTAGCAGCATAGAAGGCTTCAGTACTTGGTTAGCTTTTGTAAACATGGTTTGATGATCGTAAAAAAAAAAAAAAAAAAGTATATTGAAGGTTCTGATAAGTGTTTGTTTCTTAACAGTCTGACAGCTACTACTGCATGGCTGTTCCTGTTCCCACATCACAGGAGGCATACATAGGTAAGTACATATGTAATTAACAATGGGAAAACACAGAAATGTGCAGTCTTTGCTAAATAAACATCCAAACTAAGCCAAAACCATGAGTAAATAAGATAAGACTCACCAGATGAATACAACTTGAGACTGAACAAGGATGTCATGTGGACTTAAAATGCACAGTGACTGAAACCTGATCTCTTTATTCTTATGAGCGCTCGTGAACCATATTGTTTAGATAAGGAGCGGCGCTTCATCTGTGCCCGTCGCCATCTTGCATTCATACACTTGACTGTTATTTGTTATCTGTGCCCCAGATGAAATGAATGTTTAATCTGATCAGGCTTTAAAGATAATAATCTCATTCAGGCCGGTCTATCCTGTTTAACTTTCAGACGAGACCGCATTTGCTCTCACTAACATCAAAGTATAACCACTCTGTCCTGCTGTGAAAGCAGATCTTTACACAAGTCATCCAGGCCACTGAATCCCATAATATTGAAACTTGAGCAGTGGCGACCATGACTGATGGGTAGTAACAGGCTGTTCGTTGAGTTCACTAACCTCAGCAATACATGTCATCGAGCCATGGTCTTCATGCACAGTTGATCATTTACTGTATTCAGTTTTGATGCTTTGTTAAGGCCTTTTGTATATTCTTTAGAGTAACATATAATAATGATTTTAGCAGGAATTGGCAATATATAATATATATCTATATAATAAAACATTACGTCAGTATGTCAACCAAGTATTGTTTTCCTGCAGCTAAGTGTTCTATGTAGTAAATATGAGATTGCAGTCTTGAGAACGCATGACAATACTGGCCTTTCTGTAACAGTCCTGTCCTTTCGAGTTTTAAGCACAAACAAACACATACAGTGCAAGTATTGTAGTCTGATTCACTGGAAATGAGTGGGTGTATTTTGATGAATCATACAGTAAGTAAATCTATCACTGAAGGAATCCGCTGAATGAAAGCAGTTAAACACAACTTAAATTGCATGTTATCATTCCTTTGAGCGATATCCATCTTGAAATGAACCGTGTTTAGTGTAGATTTCTTTTGTTGAAATTGCTGATTGGTTGTGACGATCTGTTGTGGAAAGCAAATGTGTTATGTTTCATTGTGGTAGTCTTTACAGAAGACGGGCTTCAGTTTGTAGAGTAACAGTTCCACCCAGATTTGTGCATTTTATCTGAGAGTTACATTATCTCTGTCTTGCTACTGCCATCAATCAACATCCTATCTATTATTCATAACTTCAATAGGAAGGGAGGCCTTTCCTGAAGATATCCATCACTTTTTATATGGGTTCATTGTGGTTTATGTAGAGCAAACAGCCATTCAAACTCTTCACAAAGGTTTTTTTGTTTTTAGCTGTAGATAAAACAAAGATTCTATGTTTTACAAGAAAATACTATTTTATGTTTAATTTAATGTACTTGCGTTGCCTTTGTAATTTTTTGTGAATATACTAGCAATTTCTGAGTGAAAATACTTGAAAGGTTACTCAACCCCAAATTATGTTATGTTTAGAAATCAATCGATATATTTTTATATAATTGATTTCCAGCGATAAACTCTGCTGTCTTGCATTGCACATCATGTCATGACTGCCATTTCAGGACAGCGTCTGAGAGGAGAGGATATCTACAAGAAGATATCCTTTCTTGCTTTGCTTTTATTTATAAACCTTATTTAACACAACAACCGTTAATGCACAAATGAGATTTGATTGGCTGATATGTACTTTGTGCACTTTGACTCTTAAAAAAGTTCACACTTCTTATATATGTCATTTAAGATGCCTAACTTACCAAATTGTCATGTTAATATTTTTGACTTAAAAGCACTTTTCTGTTCTCAGTGGACTTTGTTCCCCATGCCACTATGGACACAGCCCACCACATGATTTTATATGGCTGCAAAACCCCTTATGCCACTCAAGGATACTGGTAAGTCCCGTCCAACAACAAGAGAACTGTAGTGACTGAAGGATCTTTAATGTTTGAATCTTTTCTTTTCCTTTTTCCCAGCTTCAAAAAACATTTTCAGGCTTGTTGGGATGCTCAAACAAAAATCCCATATGTATTGTGCAGATACACTAACAATCAAGAATGAGGGTCAGTTAGTTACAGTACATTACTATTCTATGTATATATATATATATACACTGCTCAAAAAAATAAAGGGAACACTTAAACAACACAATGTAATTCCAATTCAATCACACTTCTGTAAAATCAAATGCCCACTTAGGAAGCGACACTGATTGACAATTGACGAATGATCAATTTCACATGCCGTTGTGCAAGTGAAATAGACAATAGGTGAAAATTATAGGCAATTAGCAAGGCACCCCCAATAAAGGAGTGCTTCTGCAGGTGGTGACAACAGACCACTTCTCATATGGTTGTGCTTACACCTGTAGATGTCAGGCCCTAATGCCATCCTCATGGAGTCGGTTTCTGACCGTTCCTCCCGTTTCTCCTTTCACAAAGCAAAGGTAGTGGTCCTGCTGCTGGGTTGTTGCCCTCCTATGCATCTCCTGATGTACTGACCTGTCTTCTGGTAGCACCTCCATGGACACTACGCTGACAGACACAACAAACCTTCTTGCCACAGCTCGCCTCACATACGCCATCCTGGATGAGCTGAAGTACCTGAGCCACTTGTGTGGGTTGTAGACTCCGTCTCATGCTACCGCTAGAGTGAAAGCACCGCCAGCAAAACATCAGCCAGAAAGCATAGCAAACTGAGAAGTGGTCTGTGGTCACCACCTGCAGAACCATATATGTAGTTACAATGTGGTATTTAAGTGTTCCAGTATTTTAATAAATGTTTTTCTTTTGAACTTTCTGTTCATAATTCCAAAATGTATGACTGTTTCCACAAAAACATTAAGCAGCATAACAATCAGCAAATCTGCATAATAGAGTTATTTATGAAGGATTTTTTGACACTGATGTCAGAAATGATGCTGAAAATGTAGCTTTCATTACAGCTATAAATTACATATAATTAATATATATATATTTTTGAAATATAATTAAATATATTAAAATAGAATAAAGTTATATATTGTAATAACATTTACCAATATCTTTTTTTAATTAATAGTCAAATAAAGGCAACCCAGGCAAGCGTAAGATATCAGAAACATTAAACCATCCAGTTTTTCAATGGTAGTGTGCATACATGCAGCAGTTGCACAAGCTGTAGGTATACTTGTTAAGCACAAGGTTTTTCATTTGTTAGTGTTTGTTTCTCCTGTCATGTCCCTGTTTTATGTGTGTAGTCAGCTATGAATAAGCCACAGTCAGCTTGAGTTCTAGATGAGTGTGAACACTGTAACCTTGTGGTGCTTTCAAAACATTAATCTCTTTACTTGAGCACTTTGACATATTAGCTTCTGATTCAAACAAAAGTGTGAGTTTTAGGCTGGAATTCAGTATCTGTTTGTCAAACCAGTGACGCATGGGTGTGGGAAAGTAGAAGTGCTTGGGAAACACTTTCAGTTGTTATTTTTGTATTTCTTTTTTGTGATTCTAGTGACATTTTTCTCTGTACACACACAGACACATATGTAGACATACATTACCTCCAAAGCAAACTTAAATGAGAATGCTTTTAATGCACTAGTCATGCAATTTTGAAAACAAGTTGAGCACATTTGCCATTAAATGTAATCTGAGCTTTCTTTTGGTCAGTGCCACAACAACTGCTGCTTCCCTATAGAAAGAGAGAGAAAAAAGTAAGAAAGCTGCCTGTTACTACAGCAACCATTTGCACCTTGACAACAGCGTCAGAGATGACCTGAAGGGAGGGGAGATGGAGGCTTGGTCCTCATCCTTTCTTCAGTTTCCATGGGTTGTGTGTTATAACTCAAAAGCCTTGCAGTAAATACTAAGAGTACATCCATATCACCTATAAACAAACCTCAATACATAGCAACACCAAATATGGTCAAAAAGGCACATGTACTCATAGTAAAAAAAGGGGTTTTGAGAAAGCTAACATACCTGAAATATAAAGTGTCTCTGGTTCATTTTAAATGCACAATGGCTTTCTTTCCCTGCTATCAGACTTGAGTTTTCCATATTCAAATAGCCTCACTCAGTAATGTCACTCGTGTATTATAAAAAATGCGCTGTACAGATACTGCAGGGTGCTTCTTGTGGCTTGCATGACACGCTTTTATAGTGAGAGATGTGAGGCTTCAGAAGCACTGAGGATCAGCATGAAAATAGGCTAATTATACCAAACCTGGCGAATGTTCAAAAATACTAAATTCAAAGGCCATGAGTCATATGCAGCCCAAGTAAGTGCAGTGCCATGATGGGGTGTTTTCATGCACTGCCATCTTCAAAACTAGAGTATAGAGGTTTTTGACAAGGGGGAGAAAAATTCTGATATGTTTAGGGTGTGAACTTGTTTCTATCACACAGAATGAGAGGTTTTTTATGAGGAAATGTGCATGTTAGATCCTAACAGAATGTTGTAAATGTAAAAAAAAAGAACATGTGTAATGTATTGGGCCTGATTTTGCAACAGGGTGCAGAATACACTTATCAGAAAAACTGCTGTAATACACAGACCAGCATGTTTGTTTGAGCATCCCAACCAGTTTACTATAGGCTGTGACACTGGAGATGTGATTTATTAGTTTTATGAAGAATCGACCAAATTTTAGAAACTTCCCCAGCTAGAAATGTTGATTTGATATTATCTTGATTTGATCTCCTATCAGTGGTTGAACAATGAAATGTTGATTTTTGTCAACTGAAACTGTACAGTTTCATAATTTACTCGCCACATTGGAATCCCAGTACATGTCCAAATGAATTATGCAGGGCCCTTAAAATGAGGATATCAAAAGATAACATATGTGGCCCTGGACCACAAAACCAGTCTTACGTCACAGGGGTATATTTGTAGCAATAGCCAAAAATACATTGTATGGGTCAAAATTATTATTATTATTATTATTATTATTATCATGTTCCATGATGGTATTTAGTCAATTTCATAGCGAAAATATAATAAAATTTAATTTAAAGTAATATGCATTGATAAGATCTTAATTTGGACACCTTTAAAAGGTGATTACACTCAGATTCTAGATTTTCATATAGTTGTATCTCGGTCAAATATTACCCTATCCATCCAAATGGATACATACATCAATGGGAAGCTTATTTATTTAGCTTTCAGATCTTGTATAAATCTTAATTTCGGAAAAATTAACACTTACGACTGGTTTTGTTGTCCAAGGTCATATATAATATTTCTTCACTTAGAAATTTGTAAACTTTGGAAAATAAATACACAAAAGTGCTTACCATCCAAAATAAATTGTTAAAGTCTACATATTTTACTAGTAGATTAATACACTAATAGTCATTTTTACTGTATATATAAATTCAAGGGATTTAATATTTTGGCTTTTTTCACTAGAACAAAATCAACATTTTTAACCAAAGCCATCTGGTTGAGTTGACACAGACGGACTGTGTTGCAAATGTTTGTAATGAGTAATGATTAATTTCTAACTTACTATTCTTGGATTGTTTAGGGATTGTGGGAAAGAGCTGGGGACATGTCGGGATCAGGCCAAGATCATGTATGCTTGGGCCAGGAATGCTCCTCCAACCAAACTACCCAAAGGTGCTCATTTTAGCCAGAGCTGTTGTAACTTAAAAGTGATTAAAGTGAGTAAATAATTAATTGGCTCATCTTGTTTTGCACACTTTTTTTTTTTTTCAGATGTTGGCTTTAAAGTTGGAGGAGACACCAGAATTAACTACTTTGTGCTGCAAATTCACTATGGTGATGTCAAACACTTCAGAGGTAAATACTAATGTATTTGATCAAGCAAGCTTTAATCAAGTTTAGAAATGGAAAAGGATGTGTAATGACATTAGTTTCAGTAAATGTCCAGAATTAATCTTTTTTTCATTATGTACTCACTCTCCTCTCATTTTGAAATACTTTTTTGTTTAAGTGTTGTGCTGCATGAAACAGCACCATTTGCGCAATGTTTGGTATCGTTTTGATAACATGAGAGATGACTAATGTGTTTATCTCGTCTGGATTGTAGATCATCATAAAGACTGCTCAGGACTCACTTTAAGAATGACTTCCAAACCGTAAGTTTCGCAATCACAACTAGAATTTATTTAGAAGACATACTTGTTTCATTTTGTCATAATTCCCTGATTCACTAATTCGACTAAGTCGACAATATCAAGCATGACACAAGCTTTTCTTTTACATGTAGATATGGCATAGATGTGAGGTAAAAATCAATTAATAATGTAATCGAACAGACAAAGAACATTATAAATTAGTAGCAGAATTGTGTAGTGCTGTGTGTTGTTCCAGGGTTGGCATCATCTGAAGTCCTCTGTGGGATTGGCATCATCTCTTCTTAAGTGTTCTGGATCCAGACTGGAGCTTGTGAATTCCTAGTTACCATGGGATGACAATCCCATGGCAGAAACAGAACAAATAAAAACAAAATTAGCGTAGCTGCTGTTCAAACTTAGAAAATGAAGATTTGTTAAACCAGAGCTAGAAGATAAATAATGACTGATCTGATCTGATCTGATCTTAATCTGATCAGATATAACTGCAGGAAAAGTAGAGATGCATTATTCGAATCCTTGGCTGAAAAGATGTGTCTTTAATCTAGATTTAAACAGAGAGAGTGTGTCTGAACCCCGAACGTTATCAGGAAGGCTGTTCCAGAGTTTGGGAGCCAAATGTGAAAAAGCTCTACCTCCTTCAGTGGACTTAGCTATCCTTGGTACTACCAACAGTCCAGAGTTTTGAGATCTTAGGGAGCGTGATGGATTGTAGCGATGGATTTAAGACCAGAAGGAAGATAACAAGAATTACAACTTAAGCTTATTACAATTTTTAGGTTTGACAGTATATCTATCTCAAGAACTCCTGTCATTCTTGTTTTCTATTCTTCTAACGCGTGCATTAATTGTTTAGGTTTATATTTGGGTAGCTGTTAAATTCTCTTTAAAAAAATATCTGTTTTAGTCTGTGGGTTAATTATAAGCGTTTTGACCTTTGAAATTTCATGATTAAAGATCCAAAAATATAGTGAAACATTGCTTATTGCAGTAAGTGGAAGATATCGTGTTGATTAAGTATGAGTGAAAACAGCAACTGAATTAGCTCCAGTTCAGCTCATGTCGGTCCTAATTTATGTCACACATGCCAAAGGGGACAATTACTTATTTTTGGTGAAACTGGGAAATGGGCAGTGTCTGTGTCTTTGATAACATATGTGTTGATGAAACCTGAAAATGACAGTATTGTTGGTAATGTATTAGTTATTTTATTTCTAGTTTAAGTCCTTGACTTTGATTGATCAATATAGTCATGCTGATATCACTTCAGAGTGCCTGTTTCCATTGCATCCATTGTGTTCTCATGACATTGATCTGCTAAAGCATGTTTTTACATGAGTGGAGTAATTACAAAATACAGGCTAAACAGTTTAAATGGAATAATGTACGCCGGTTATGTTTGCAAAAGGTACATAAACGGGTGTGAATGCAGTGCACTTGTAGGGTTGTATGATCTCTATATAATATCAGTCTCTACATATTTAAAGTGTTTCTGAAGAGTACTTGAATTAGTTTTACTTAAGCACATTCAATATACTAATATACTACAAACATGCCTTAGTTGGACTTTTTTTAGTTGGTCCCAACTTATGGACTAAAGTGCATTAAGCACAAAATTAGTTGTTTCCATTTAGCAGACTTATACCATTATACCAGTTTAGTGTACTAAAAGAGCAATTTCAGGGGGGTTTTAAGCACATAAATATGTAAAGGTATTTGTAGCATATTACTTGGTACAAAATAAATGTATTTCAAATACATCATAGAATATTCCTTCCTAGGGTAGGCATGGGCATGCAATATTTTTCAATAATGCGACACATTTAGTTACTCCTTATAAATATTAAAGCTACAAAAGTGGATGTAATGTGTAAGTAATTCAGTATGAGAGTCAATAACATGTACCCCCAGTTTCACAGACAAGGCATAAGCTAGTCCCAGACTAAATTGCATGTTTGAGCTGTCTCAGATGAAAATATCTTGCTCTGACATCTTAAAACATGTCAGTGTCATTGTTCTATCTTAAGATGCACATCTGTAATATTTTCTTATAAGGCATTTTTGTAAAAGTTGCTTAAAATTCTTAATTTAACTAATGCCTGGTCCTGGCTTAAGCTAAGCCCAGTTTGTGAAACCGGGCCGCAATGTGTTGTTATTACACATTTAACTGCAATCCATTTTAACGTGTACTGTTGTGTGCTCTGTGCAGACAGCCCTTTATTGCTGGCATGTATCTGATGATGTCTGTGGACACTGTCATTCCTCCTGGGAAGAAAGGTACAACCAATTTGTGACCTTTTTATCTATTTTCCAGTTTGGCACTCATAATCTTGCAGAGGTTTGGGGTTTACGTTTTGTATCATCTCATCTGTTTGCAGTTACCAATGCAGACATTGCTTGCACTTACCCATCTTCCCCGATGTATCCGTTTGCCTTCAGGACACACACACACAGCCTTGGTGAGATACTGCTTTTCTGTATATAACATCAGTTAAGTTTTTAGTGTTTGTAAATTTTCTTTTACATTTTATGGCGCTAACATGCGTTAACATGAATTTGTTGTGGTGTCTTGTTCTTCAGGTAAAGTTGTGAGTGGGTACAGAGTTCGAAATGGACAGTGGACTCAGATTGGACGCCAGTCTCCACTGCTGCCACAGGTGCGTCTAAACATGTCCACTCTGCCTGATCAAGCATGATTAATACGTGGCATCTAGAGAGAGAAGTGAATGCATCATTTGCCTCTGACAGGAATTGCCGGTCATATTAATGCCCTATCAGTGTCATAGTGATTTTTATGTTTTCCCTGCTGTCAGACCTGTTTCCACTCTCTTTAAAGTATTTAAAAAGGTATCGGTAAGCGTAATTTCCATTACATATACAGTGCGCACACATACTCACAGTATGCTTTACTGGAGTCCAGCATGCTTTTATTGTTTAGACAACTACTGCTTCCTGACAGCCTTTAGTGTGTAGTAGTACTAGGTCTCTATGATTTCCGCCATGTGAAAAATGGCATTTCATTTCAGTGTTAATGAATGGCACAAAGGCGCAGTTTTAACTGTACACATACTAAAGCAGGCGTGATTCAACCTCTTTCTGCTGCTTTAATATACGAGTACATGAACTCATAAACATTATCTCTAGAACTGCTCAGTCACTTAATCGGAATATTACCATTTCTTTTGAGAAAATCTATTGTCAAATCACATACAAACAGAAATCTAAAGGTCTTCGCAGCAACCTGTCAAAATAAGGCTCAGTTTAACTTGAAAAAGCCATGACAGAAATATTACTTAGTGTAATGATATTACTACTACTAATTAGGAGTAACAACGATTATTAGCCTGATTTGACTTGCAATATCACTGTCTAATATTCGCAAGTGTACTCGTATAGGGGGTACTCGTATATCAGATTTCACATAGAACTACAGGCTTTCTTTAAATAAATGTACGTACAACCTATTATGATGATGTAAATTACAGTCTGAAAAGAAAAGCTTTAAATCAATATTTTAATGTGCATGAATAAATACAACCACCCCTATAGATTTAAGTTTCACTTTCCATAATCCATGACCGACAGAGGAGCATACTGGCAGCAAAACTAAAAACAAAAAGCACAGGCAGAGTGAAAGGTTGGATTTTTTTTCATTCAAACTGGGTGCAATTGATTTTAAAACATTTCAGCTGATTTATAAGTATCATGTTATAAGTTATCTTGTATAAGATTCAATTGATTGAGTTGCGCTGCAGTAAAGCTTCATTGTAGTTCTACGGTAATTGTCTCTTCAGTATTTAGAAGCGTAAGGATTACTTTTAGGGGGCCATTTTAATTTTTCCATTCCATTCCCGTGCACTACTTTTTCATAGTTTATTTTGTTTGTTTTTTAGTTTTTTACTTTCTTACAAGTGTTTGACTTGTGTTTTGAAGAGGAACTATAGTCTTACGGTTTTGCACAACATGAGGTTAAAATGTTTGTTTTTTGTTTAAACTAACACTCAATCCTAACTTGTGTTTAGGCTTTTTATCCAGTCACCAACACCATTGATGTAAGAAATGGAGACATACTGGCAGCCCGTTGTGTGTTCACAGGAGAAGGAAGAACCACTGTTACCCAAATCGGGTAAGTCCATGTTCTGGCCAATCATTGATTCTTATTGTGTTGTTGTTTTAATTGGGCTCTTACTGTTTTGTAAAACTGGTCAAATTTTCTGTGAGACAATTCACCCTTTATTTGTGTTAATTTATTCCTATGTAGAGTTACTGTGGCAGTAAGTGTGTTAGATTATAGGCGATGTTGTGCATGCAGTTGACATTTCCAGCTTTTCCCTTTCACTGTTTGCATGGTGTTGTTTTGTGTCACGGAGTCTTTGACCACCTGTCTTACTGTGTCCATCTGATAAAGTCACACTGTGAGACAGGTGGTGATTGTGTGTGTTTCTCTGTGGTGTTTAAAGAGTGATTAAACACACGCAGTAGGTTGGCTCTGTGTTTCGTCATATTCCGTTTGAGCTTGACTCCTTGAACGTATGTGCGCCTCTGCCCTGCCGTTCCTGTTACCATGGAGATAGGAAGAGCACAAAATAGTGCATTGACGTATCTCCCAGGAAGCCCGGCGCTCTTGCCCACGCACCTAACTCAAGTCCACACGATAGCGATGTAAAGATGACTGCTGATGTACAGTCTGGTCTTTGGCACCAAGAACTGCCCACTTATACCAGAGACATATGGTATGAAGTAAACGCATATGAAAACATTGCAGTTGCTTGGTCATATTTAAAACAGGGAATATGAATAAATGGGGAATGTGAAACATGCTGTTCTCACAACGCAAAAATTAAGCACTGCAACTTTCTAGCGTTTGTTGTTTCTGACCAAAGAGCCATCTGATCTACATGTAAAAGAACCAGGAAACCAGGTATTTACGTTTGTGATATTTCTATACGGGTGTAATTAGTTTCCTTTAGTAATGAAGCTGCAAAAACAGTGGAAACCCAATAGGAGTTTGCTTTGAAAAGTATGTTGTGAGAGAGTCTGTGGGTGTCATGTCAGGCAAACGCAGTTTGGTTGCGTATCTGCAGTAGTTTGTTCATGTGTCATTGTTTCCCTCCTCTCAGAGGCACCTCCAGTGATGAGATGTGTAACTTCTACATCATGTACTACATGGACAACAGCCACGCTGTGCCTTACATGAGCTGCAGAGATGACGGCAGTAGTGAGCTGTTCAGAAACATCCCTTCTGAGGCCAGTATTCCCATCCCAGTCAGTCCAGACCATATGATGTCCATGAAGCATGAGTCAGCTCCTCATAAAGGTACCATCCAAATATAGACAGTTTAAGAGTGGGCAATATGACCAAAGTCTTATACCACGGGATGAATGCATTATGCCTGGGGATTATCCTGTTAATATTTTGCAAATAGAATATTGTTGGTTTGGTCATTTTATTTCTGATATTCTTTTTTGATTTCCACAGGTGTTGTGCAACTGCAGGAGCCTAAGAGAGAAGAGGATCAGGGTAAGATGTTTAAAAAATACTTTCAGATTAGAGATAATCAAGATTGAAACACAGTCACTGCTGGAATACCATTACAAATCTCATTTGACAGACACAGTGGCTGAATGACATTCTTTTATTGTGAAAAACACATAGGCTTAATTGTACAATTGTAGTATAACTCATCAATAGAGGCTCATAGGCATGTTGGATTTTGGTTTGTAAGTTTATTTATAAGTTAACAGTCCGCAACTGTTTGATGATGAATGTGCCAGTACATGACAGCCTTCACAGCGACACATCAGTGCCTTTGACATTTATAGTTGGACTTGTAAAATGTCTCTCACCAAACATTGTGCTGTTTGTGAACATAGAAACCGGCGTCTTGTTAATTTGAGATTGTTTGTACAGTATTTTAGCATGGAAACTTGCCAATAAGTCACAAAACTGTTATTAAGCAGTCAAAGATTGTTTTTACTCTGTTCCGCTTTCAATAATTAAACTCAGTATAAATACCCACGTTGTTCCTGAAAGTATTAGATATGTTATCACCATAATCTTGTGTACAGGGGTCTCACACCCAGCCCACTTGATGTTTTACATCAGTTAAACAGGTGAACAGTTAACTATTAATCCATCACAATTCAAACATAAGTCTGCATTCGAAGTGTTTTGCCATTCACCAACAGTTTTGAAAACATATATGGTGGGAGGTGTTGATGCAAAGCCTGCAGTGGGCAGAAGTGTTAAAGTAAAGCGATCAAATCTTTTATTCGCGTCATCAAAGACAGGGTTTGAAATGGTCATTTTAAGTTATCACTGTTTTAGGGAAAATATTACCATAACTTGACCTCAAGGGAAAATAGTCATGACCCATTAAAATCATCTCTAACCTGCTGAGAGCTCACTGGTACATCTCAGAGTATTGAAAACAGCATGTTATTTTAATCCCAAGACTGCATATATTTAGCTTCATAACAAATTTACATCCCTCCCTAGTAGAAGGCTAGGCTATGAATCCTAATCAAATGGCTGTTCATATGGTCTTTTCCATATTGTGGTATTTTAATGCCTTTTTACAGAATAGATGTATGTATGTTATGCATTAGCATCTCCCTGTGGAGACAGAACTGTGACTGTGTTTTAAATGCATTACTCACTTCCCAAACCCACCTCCACAACACTTTTGCCATAGTTTTGAATGCATACAGTTCAAACATGATTCACAAAGATGAAACAACCAAGCATTTCAAACAGCTATCATTAATAATACTTTTTGGATTTTTTAAAATTTAATTTTGTTGGATTGAATTTGTTCTAGAGCTTTATACGTTTTGTGTAAAGAAATTTGTAGAGACTTTGCTATAATTGTTTTAGCGACTGCTGTTGCATTTGTTAATTAGAAGCAACAAAGAGAAGTCTTTTCCGGTGGTAATGGTATCTTCTTCTTGCCCTGTAGAAAGTGTCTGGCAGTTGTCTTAAAAGCCTTATCTGGATTTGTTTGTTAATCCCCAAGATTCAGTGGACACCTTTCAAACATTTCACCACTGTGGTACTCAGATAAGGGCTCCGGCATAGAAATTACCTACTGTAGAATATGCTGCGCTCTACACTGTTACCCATAACATGTATATTGTTGACCAGTCAGCTTTCTTAATTGGTGCATTTGTTAATGCTTATTGATTGTGGAAAATTAGAATGGATTTGATTCTGAGCTTTTAGTATTAAATTAGCTACTAAGTGGGGTGCATTGCACAGGGGACACTGTGTCGGATAAAACAGAACATCAAATGGCAGTGTTTGAGCACTGTCAAACTAAATCTCGTATTGCAGCACAAGGCATTATGCAATTGCCTTGCAATGAAAAGAGCTTTTCTCAATTAAAGTGCTTTAAAGCCACAGCTGAACAGATTGGATGAGTGTTTCTATAGCCTAGATGGAAAACAATGGTGTTTAGAGGGATGCTTCAGGCATATCTTACACATCCTCTAATTACCCACAATCCTTTGAATACAAGTCCAATTCACAGAAAAATGGTAGAAAAACTATTCAGCAGGAGTCGTCTGAAAAAAAGAGTTCGCTTATAATTGCAGAGCCCTTTGTGTGTGATGGAAGACAAAGATGTGTCCAGGTGTGCCATCGCCACTGTGGAGTGGCTAAAAAAAAAGTGGTTCTGAGGCATAAATGGCAAAAATCAAGATTCATTCAAAGGTGGAATCACCTACTGTAGAAGGCCAGAATATTATCTATGAAAGTGGCCTGTTAGGATCTTTTTTTTTTTTTTTTTTTGTCACTGATCTTGTGAGACACTGGAGTCCCTAGATGGTGCTGAATGGTTCAGCAAACTAAACTTGATAGTTTACTGTCAGGTATGAATCGGCTTATGTACTGAAAGTTTGGGGTCACTCAGCAATGTCACTTTTTTAATTAAAATGCACATCAAATAATATTTTTTTCAACTTTTCTTTCGTCAAAGAATCTCCGATCTGCAGATCTTATCAATTCTTTGAGGTAATCCGAGGGAATTTCATACCATCTCCTACAAGCAGTAGCCACCTCTGGTAACAAGCTGGACACAAATGCAACATCTCTTAAATCGAAAATGTATTATTTAGAATATGCAGTGCTAATACTTAGTGCTAATTATTAATACTTTCATTCAATATTGTTGCCATCTAATTATAATTTCACATGGGGATCATTTCATGACAGTCATCGTCTCAAAGTAGTTTATGAATGTTTTGAGCCACTGATCCCTTAAAAATATCTGGGCCTGGCATCATAGCATAACTTAACACTAATCTTGACAATTTATCATAGAACGGAGTCAAATTCTTATTCGTTATTTGAGCACTGTTACAGTTAAATATGGTTATGTAGTACCAGCAGTTTTATGCATTTTATCTAACCAAAAACGTGCAGCGTGAAACAGGCATTAACTGGGTTCCCATCCAAAGTTGCGAATTTAACAAATTTGGTATATCACACAAAACATTTGCAAATAAGCACATGACGGGTCTAACAATATGAAAAAGGCATAAAAAAGTTTTAAATTGTTAGTGCTGATATCTGTAAATACATTAAAAAAGATTAAAATACATACTGTTTGTGTGTTTACCGTATTTATATATAATAAAAACACACAGAACTGTATAATGCTAACAAAAACTTAATCATGTAGTTGGACATGCTATAAGTTGAACATTTGAATAGATGTAATATAAAGGCTGTATATGTTGTACAGTGTGGCGATAACATAATTTCTGTCCCTTGCAATTGTTGCTAAGGACATGCCTAAGTAAGATCTTGAGTATATCCAATACATATAACACCACCAGCACAGCCTCCTTTCCTCCACTTCAATGACTTTCTCACTTTTCTATTCACACCACCATTCCTCTTTTGTCTTTCCGCTTCTCCTCCTGTTTCCTCCTGTGCAGGTGACCTCTATTCCCTTCTCTCTAAACTGCTGGGAGAGAGGGAGGACGTTGTCCACATGCATAAGTACAGCCCCGCTGATGCGGCCCGAGCCCATACACGTCTGATGGCAGAGATTGATAGCATAATGCAAAAAAAAGACCTGGGCTGGCCACGTTTAGGCTACAAAACAAAAGAGGATTCAATACTGGTGAGGGACAGAGTGCACAAGTTTCATCAGTTAGAGTCCACTGTCAGCCCCTCAAGGAGCAGGACGGTTCCCGCCAAACAGCCGACCACAGGGACGGCTCAGAGGGACCAACCAGGTGGGTGAAATGAAAAACAAGGACATAAATGTGTGGACGTTGTGAGCTTTCAGCACACTGGCCTCAACTGAGACACCGAGAGTTTGTCTCCCACATAAAGTATACATTTGTTTTCCGTTTCCACCCATCTCACTGCTGTCATTTATACTTTGAGTGTTTGCTTAGCTGTTGCGATTATTAGAGCATGTGGTTTTAATGATTTTCTAATATGGAATATGAAAATTTCCTATCAAATAGATTTTAAGTTGCATTAAAAGCTTTCATCTTGTTGGTCAAAAAATCACCTCTGTGAGCAAGATCAGTTATTTTTTTTGCATTTATTCAGAAAATATTAAATCCCTTTATTTTTTAACATTTTTTTTACATAAGTATTCAGACTTTTAACTCTAGTTCACAGCAATTACGGCTGGTTTGATGCAACAAGCTTTGCACATCTGTATTTGGAGATTTTCTGCCATTTTTGTGTTCTATTTAACTCTACCAAGGGGTTTTTGGTGAGCACCGGTGGGCAGCTAAATTGAAGTTTGTATTGGCTTCATGTCCTTGCTCTGACTGGGACACTGGGATTCTGGTTGGGACCCTGAGTTGTAGATACTGACTCCAAGTTACATGACATAAATTGCACATTTTAGGTAATGTAATCAGACTACTTTTGATGAATTTTGACATACTTTTATCACATTGAACATAATTTTGTGCCATATTGATATATTGGGCTTTGTGGGTTTGATGAAAAAACTAAATTAATATAAAGATAAAAATGTAAAATTACTCTATTTATAAATTTTATAACTTATGTATAAAAAACCTTTGTTCACATGCATTTCATGGGGTTAGTGAATAACCAGCGCTCTCTCCACCTTCAGTACCACGACTGAGGTGAGACCCTTGAGCAAGGCACCGTTCCCCAACTGCTCCCCGGGCGCCGCAGCAATGGCTGCCC